>NW_006495813.1:1718275-1736021 GCF_000471905.2 Amborella trichopoda | reverse complement strand
ATACTATAATATAATATAAATATACAATATATTATAATATTATATTGTATAATATTATGTTGTAGTAATATTATATTATATTATATTATATTATAGTATAGTATATCATATTAATAATACTAATATTATATATTTATATTATGCATAGTGATCGACAAAAAAGTTAAAGATTAAGTTCTTACCCCTTTAGAAACTTAATCTTTCACTTTTTAACAAAGGAATGGAAACTTTTGTTGAAACATTAGTTTTTGAACTTTTCATAAAAAATGTGAAACAAATGCGGAATTTTTGAAAATCTGAAAGAATCTGTTCAAAAAAAGAAACATGCCCTAAAAGCAATGGTTTGAAAAGCGGATCGGTGACCCTGATAGGACACCTCAAAAACCGATCCGGATCGGCGAATTGATGATCCGAATCGAGAATCGGGTGAATCGGTAAGATTAAAGCTTTAAAAAAATCCGAAAAAATTATTAAAATTCATTATAAATATTGTGTTTTAGGAATTCAATAAAAAATGAGGGTTCTCCATTAAGAATTTTCATTTCTTTGCATGAATATGCGAATATTGATATGTTCTTTCCCTACATGAACTACTATTTCCCATTTAATTTACGTCACACAAAAGGATAAATATAGAATTATCATAGAATAAGTATATCAACATACATAGACGACAATAAAGCATGCAATTAGTAACATATGATCTAAAAATAAAATGATAGACGACGACGTTCTTTTTCTTGGTCACGCTGGTGTCATTTATTGAATTCGTTTAACAAATCATTGATTCAATCTAAAAACGAATCATCGATATTAGCAGGCATCTGACTATATCCAAATTCCTGAGTGTTAGTGTTCTGTTGTGTTCCCAATCTAAAATCCCTTAAGCTTGTCCACCCTTCATGCTCACCTACACTGTCATGCTCATCCCTACCATGTTGATGTTGGGACTCGATATGTGAATAATATGGCTGGGATAGGGTGGCCTCGGAATCATCATCTCTCTCATTTTCCCTTAGACCCCCTTCCCACTCTCCCTCATTAGGTGCAATATCATCGACATCTCCGACGATTTGTGGATACGTTGGCTGACTGCTTCCTCTTTCATGCTGCTCATCACCTTCATCAAGATCTTCCTCACCGATAGGCTCAAGGAACGCTCTCTTGTGCAACACTGGCTCCTCCTCTTCTACTACCCATTGCTCTGCTACGTTTGTGACAAATATTGTGTCTAAGTCAATTGGCCCATAGTCTTCAAGCTTCCTTCCTATTTGTCGCTCTCGGAGGTTTAAGTTGTAATGAACGTAGACTAGTTTACGAAGCTTCTTCGAAGCGAGTCGATTTCTCCTAGTAGTGTGCAACCATTGAAACATACTCCAGTTGCGCTCACAGTCAGTAGCAGAACATGTCTGGGAGAGCACCTTGATTGCTATCCTCTTTAGGTGAGGTGCATCAGTACCATATTTCTCCCACCATTCAGCTGTATTAAAATGCAAAAAGCATTGTAAGGGCAAGAACAATTCATAAGATTAAATATATGAATGAACAAAATATTAGCTTGGGGATAGCTTAGATCCATCTTAGTTCGAGAATTCCTGGCAAGTCTCGTTCCGAAGGATCCTATAGCATCCCTATACATAGCAAGCTAAAACAAATATATTTCATTTTAATGTATTATTCCTCACAAATATAACAACTCAATAAAGTTCTTACCCAAACATTAAATAATACCTCTTGTATTGCTGCTACTTGGTTTCGTTGGCTTCTCTCGAACCTTGCAATAATGTATCTGACCCCTTCTATCTGACATTGTAAAGGTTTGATTATCATGAGGTATTAAACCATATTTTTAATTTTAAACCATGGTTTAATACCTCATGATAATCAAAACCTTTACAATGTCACATCTAGATAGAAAAATGTCATTTACAATTTCATAAAAAAATGATTTAAAATGAAACATTCTAATGATATAAATATATATTTACCAGCATAAAGAATTGGACGTCCAAATTTGGTGTTCCACCTCCGTTCTATAATCTCGATCACTTTGCTAGCAAAACTACACTTCTCCCCAATAGCTGATTTCGCTCTTTCGATACTTTCATAAAGGATGCCCATGGTAGCTTTCTTGTCGGCATCCACCATTCTTAACACCGTGACCAAAGAGGCAGTGGCTTCTACGACACTAGAACATCGAGACCAGAACCTCTCATTTGAGACTATGTCGTTCACTTTTATACCGGTACTGGACTTCGAGAGGCAGTCATTTAACCACTCTTCACAGGTAAACAATCTCTTTAAGGCACCTTCAGATTCCTGAATGGAGTCCACAGCTAAGTAATCAGTCTCAAAGCGGGTTATGGCAGGCCTGATTATCTCTTTTTTCTTAGAGTGTTCTCTAAATAGAAATAATATTTTAGAGTGGTTGTATATAAATCTCGACACCAACCTTGCTTCCTCTAGAGTCTCCTTCACAATTTTGATGTCACCAATCTTCTCTAACATAAGATCGATGCTGTGTGCAGCACATGAGGTCCATACTAGATGCTTCCTCTTCTCCATCAACTTGCTGCCCGCAGAAACACATGCATGTGCATTGTCCGTAATAAACTGGACTACATGCTTATCTCCTACCTCCTCCACTATCTGATCATATAGCCATACGTAGAAGTTTGAATCCTTTTTCGTTCCTGATACGTCTTTGCTAGACAAAAATGTTGTACCTTTTGGGGAATAGGCCAAGAAGTTTAAAAACTCCTTTTTGCTAACTTTATTCAACCAACCATCACTCATGAGAGTAATGCCAGTCCTTGGCCAACTCTGTTTATATTCTTCAATTTACTTTGTAACTTCCTCCACCTTTTCATCTAATATTGGCCCACTGAGCTCATATGCCGTCGAGGGTTTTACCCCGAGCCCGGCTATCTGGATTGCACTGACCATAGGTGGAAAATATGGGCTATTGGCTGCATCAAAGGGAATCCCTTTATCGTAGAACCATTTACCAACATATCTCCCCAACATGTTTCTTGTACATTTAACCATGCCTTTTAGAGTCATCAGTTGTGACTTAGGCTTTGAGATAAATGGGTCTATACGACCATGACCTGCAATACTGGCACTCCTAGATAAGTTAGGAACTATTTTTTCAACGTTTGATTCTTGTTGATACATACTGCCACCAACCCCTCCATATATATTTGAGTTGGGCCCCGCCATACATGCTCTATCTGGGCCCGCCATGCATGTCTAAGCTGGGCCCGCCATACATGTCTGAGCTAGACCCATCATGCATGTCTAAGCTAGACCCACCGGACATTCTAAACTCACGTTCCCTCTGATATTTTTCATGTAAACTCATTATTGTCGCCATGTCCAGGTCATTATTATATTGCTCTTCTAGGTTATTATTATATTGCTCGTCTGTATCATTCCTGCTTGATGGCATATATAAACTAGCTATCTCCTCATTCATTCTATGTTTGGCAATTTTTTTACCTTTGTTAGTATTAAGAAATGCCGCCATCTGTTTTTTTACATTACTAGGAACACTACTGCATGCAAAAACATCTCCCTTAACCCCTGCCAAGTGTTGCTTGAACCTATATACCCCACTATTTATTACTCTTTGGCAGTAATTACAAATAATTTTATCTTTTTTGTTGGGATCAAGTCTGACCCCATGTTGCCATGCAGGGTTTTCTGCAGATCTTGACATGATTCAATTGTTTTAATATGTAAAAAGTTAAAAATTAACCTGACACTTCAACAAGAAAAATAATCACCATGTGTAGTGATAATATGTTGGGGTAGTTCATGTAGTTATATTTGTTGTTATTTGTTATTGCAAAATACTTCTATTGATCATGTACTAAAAAAAAAAACAAATAAAAACAATTCTTCACAAAGCCACATAACATTAGTCATTCCAACTCAAAAATGCATTAACAACAAATTAAAAAAATACAGTTTTGCATTAAAAATATAATAACATGCATTTTTTTGCATAAATAATCTATCAACATACAATTTTTTCAACATAAACTTTAACAATAAAAATTAAAACTATGGTTTAATACCTCATGATAACCAAAACCTTGTCACGATTTTCACATCTTGTTGAAAAATCATCATTTTTCAAAAAATTCGATCATGGATTACAAAGAATTCGATCATGGATTACAAAAAATTCTATTATAGATTATGGATTACAAAAATTCGATTATGGATTACAAAAAATTCAATCATGGATTACAAAAACTTCGATCATGGATTACAAAAAATTCGATCATGGATTATAGATTACAAAAAATTCGATTATGGATTACAAAAAATTCGATCATGGATTACAAAAAATCTGATCATGGATTACAAAAAATTCGATCATGGATTACAATAAATTCGATCATGGATTACAAAAAAAAAAAAAAAGAACAAATTTTCAAAAAATTCGATCATGGATTACAAAAAAGAACAAAAAATTCGATCATGGATTACAAAAAATTCGACCATGGATTACAAAAAAAATTCGATCATGGAATAAAAAAAAAAAAATCTGTCTTCACAGAGCCACCTTACATCAGCCATTTTAACTCAAAAATCCACCTCCAAGCGAATAAATTACATCCAATTGAATACAATTTTTTTATAAACAACAATATAAGGAATCAAAACTCTAAATTATAAACACATTATCATCAATAAATCAAATCAAATCGATTAAACTGAGCAAAAAAAAAAAAACGCAGTTCTTCACAGACAACAGTCATTGAATCTAGAAAATGAAGCTCATATTGAATAAATCAGATCAAATTGAATACATCTGATTATAAACAAGACTATAACGATTAAAAACCCTAGAAATCTAACACATTATTTGTAATATATCGTGAACAAAACATCAAAAGGAGGAAAAAAAAAAATAGCAGAAATTGTTTTTCACAGACATCACTGTGTTCATCTAAAAAATCAAGCTGTAATTGAGCAAATTAAATAAAATTGAATATGTTAAATAATAAAAGACACAATAAAGATTAAAAACCCTACAAATGGAACTCATTATTTTCAAAATATGCAATAAAAGTGATCATATGGCGAAAAAAAAAAAAAACCCAAAGTTTTTACTTGGTTTCGTGAACCTGAGCCTTCAATCTCCAAATTACTCTGTTTTTCTCGACGATTATTACAAAGTCGTAACATAATTTTTTGATGAACAAATTTACGATCAAAATGCCTACAAATTTTCATAGATTCATGCCCTATTTGGCATGAAACACAAGGAAAGGCGGAAACCCTAAGAACGCAACTTTCAAGATCCAAAAACACGAAATTTCTCCACCATTTAATCTATGAAAAGGCTGAAAAAAGCTGCATAAAGCCTTCATATTCGATCATATGGCAAAAAAAATAAGAAAAATGATAAAAAAATGACAAATTTTGAAGAATCCCGTGAAGAACACTGTGCAGCCCATGTTCTTCACGGGACTCGCCTATTCCTTACAGTGAATCGGCGAGTCACTGTACATAATCGCCCGGTTCTCTCTGGAACTAGGCGATTCCGTGTAATTTGCCCGAATCGGCACGTCCAATGCCGATTCCCGAGTCGAACCGAGCGAGTCCGGTTTGACTCGACGTTTTTTAAATCACTGCCTAAAAGTATTGAGGGATAGAATGTCTATAAAGTGCATTTTAGGGAGCTATCCATAATTTTCTCTAAATTCTATGAATCCATATGCAATTTTTTAGGATTTGTATATGGAAAAAGTTTATATAGAGCTAAGGTTCTAACCAATCAAATTAAAGCCTATCTCAAAAATTTCATTAGAAGAGGTTGTTTTGATGCTCATTCTCAAATTGATCATCTAGATACAAGATGCATGGACATGAGAAAAAATGGATTTCAAGTTTTGGAAATAGTGCATCTTGTAATGCATTTATGGAACATCAATTTTCAAGTTTTCGGATATATGCTCCATCTACACTATTTTTGAAGCTTTACATTTTATAATTAAAGATGAAAATATATTTTAAGGCTATCACAAAGATTTTCATTATTGAAACCACATTTTCGATTAGTGTCGAGAAATGTGGCTTCAATATTGAAATCTTTGTGATAGCTTTAAAATATATTTTCATCTTTATTTATAAAGTTTAAAGCTTCAAATTTCCAAAATTTGAAATCCATTTTCTTCTCATGTCCATACATCTTGACGTCAAGATGATCAATATGAGGATATTGGCCATCAAAACAACCCCTTCTAGTGAAATTTTTGTGGTAAGCTCCAATTTGATTGTTTAGAGCCTTACTCTATATAAACTTTTTCCAAAAGATAAAGGACGTATTCGACTTCTTCATTGAGTTGTGAAGGTGGGAAAGGAGCCAGAGTCGTAGTGGTAGCCACCCCACACCTTAATCAACCCATTGTGGTTTTTATTCCCACTAACATTGAGCGATTAATACATTCAAAAAACCTAACTCGTACATTATTTGAAAGAACGGGTATGAGCGTGTGAATGATTTCATTAGTAGTCCTAGGAACCCCCATATAATGAATGATATTGGCAAAAGTCCATACTCATTCATCTTCGTTGCGCCTATCTTCTTCTTTAATTCTGGGTACACTGACTTAGGGCCAGTTTTAATGCCTCATGTTGAATCTAGTGCAATAATGGTGCCTGCTGTCTAGTGAGAGTCTCTTGGTAGTTCTAGAGAGAGACTAAAGGCAGGAACAAATGCATATCGATTCATGAGCTTTTCAAGGGATCTACACTGGAAGCGGGTCTGAAATTTTTGTTCACAAGAGCCGATCAGGCCTTCAAAGGCCGGATCACAAGGGAAATAAGAGAGTGATTAAAAGCTCTAGAGAGTTGCAGAGCATAAAAGACAAGCCCAAGAGCAATGGTCCAGATTTATTGGATGCTGTTTCTGCCGAGATTAAATGATGCCGTCTCTGAGACTGATCTAGGGCTCGACACAGCCCCATTTCTCCTGCTAATGAGGCCATCCATCTGTTTCAAAAATTCATCCTTGGATTCACATGCCGTGCCTGCATTCTTTCAAAGACCCTACAGTTGATTGAATGTTCCAGAGGGTGCCCATATGACCTGGAGAATCTGCCGGGCAATTTAAGTCCCAAAATATTTTAAAAAAATCACAGTAAATATCTAAAAATAGTGTTATTTTTATTTTTAAAATAAATTAAAAGTAGTGCATTATGTACTTTTATTACTTTATGAAATTAAATAAATATTGAGACTGGATGTCTGTCTAATTATTAATTATAACATAATATTACAACAAAATAATCTAAAAACATTAGAAAAAACTTTCATATTATAAGATTAAAAATAATAATTCTTCATACAAAGTGAAATTGATATCACATCAAACATTTATTAATTTTCTTTACTCATCCAAAATTATCATAATCTAAATAATAATAATAATATTATACATTGAAATTGAAATTGTTGGTTTATACTTTATAATCATTTTATTATAAAAATAAGAATAAATTTGAATTTTGTCTTATAATATCATTTAATTTAAATTTTTAATTTATAATTATAACAAAACATAATCAATTATAGAATTTATAATAAAAATTTGGTTATCAATATAATTACTATTACTATTAATTATAATATTATACTAAACATGATTCAAAAAACAAAATGGCTATTGTATATATATTTAGAAGTGTTTGTATATTATATTTTATAATAACATAATTTATTATAAAAAACGCGCTGTATTAAATCAAGATTTTTTATAATAAATTTAATTTATTAAAACAGTCGGAATTGTTTCGCATTCAAAACTTCATTTGACGTTCACATAACCGTTGACAGCCTTCCCTTTTAATTGCCATTAGATGAGTGGGACGCATGGTCATGCGACACTGTCTGACTAGAGCTTTGGCTTTCGAAAATTTCCAAAATTACCTAAAACAAATTTAATTCTATTATAACTCGCCATATATCACGCATATTGCATAAAAGCGCCGAGTCGTTTTTATCAACACACCGATTTATA
Organism: Amborella trichopoda; assembly: GCF_000471905.2. Next base: position 1,727,983 of record NW_006495813.1, on the reverse strand, counting down.
CAAAAAAAATTGCCGGATCCGAAGTGGCCTTGGACGATACCCGAATCGGATCGTCCAACACTTCTTTTCAGGAAAGAATTTGAAAAGAATAAAAAAACATGAAAGAATTTGAAAATAATAAAAAAACATGAAAGAATTTGAAAAAAATGAAAGCCCTTGTTTGCATTGCCGGACATAGGACAGCTTAGAATACAAATAAAAGCCCTTGTCCAATGTTTGCATTGCCGGACATGGGGCAACTTAGAATGGAAAAAATCAGTTGAAAAGAACATGAAAGAATTTGAAAAGAATAAAAGCTCTTGTTTCGTGTTTGCATTGTCGGACATGGACAACTTAGAATAGAAAAAATTAGTGTTTTAAAAAACAACGAGTCACAACGGATTCGCTTGAGTCGACATATTAATCGGGCACCCCGTGTCAATTCCAGTGTAATACAGGTGATCGAGCGTGTCTAGAGAAGAATTGCCAGTTCTTAGCGATATGCTACAGTGAATCTGGCGAGTCGACACGGTGACACGTCTGCTACGGTGGCTTTCACAAAAAAAACAATTTTTCCCACCAAAAAAAACTGTAAAACTCCAGCGTTTTTTATCAATAATGGAGAGAATAAATTTTTAAGTCAATAAAACAACGATTGGGCTTGGATTGAACCTAATAAACAATTTTTCGTGAAGAAATTTGAGGATTTTTTAGCGGATTACCAAAAGTCAATTTATCTGGTTTTCTTTATCAATTTGATCCTTTTTTTTCTGCTGAATGATCGTGGTAGAACTACCTTTCATCAACTCAAAACCAGGTACGATTATTTGTTATTTTATATTATAATTTTACGAATTTGTTTTTTGAGCTCGTGTTCTTCCCCTTTTTCACCAAAAGCTTCATTAAAATTGATCTTTTTTTATGAATAATGGAGAAGAATCACTATTTAGGTTTATAAAACATTGATTGGGGTTAGATTGAACCCCAAACAAATGCTGGATTGCAAATTTCTTGACTGAAATTTTCTTGAGCGGATTAGGGTATGCTGCCAAATCTCGATTTTTGTGGTTGTTCTTCATCAATTTGATCTATTTTTTTTTGCTAAATGATTATGGTAGAACAAGTTTTCATCAAAATTAGGACGATTATTTGTTGTTTTATATTTTAATTTTACTAATAAACAAATTTTGAGCAAAAATTTTTGAGCTCTTGTTCTTCCTCTTTTTCAGCAAAAAAAAAAATAAAATTTTTTTTATTCAATTGCTAAGCTGGTGTTTCTTTGTGATTCCAGTAATCTGGTTTTCCCTGCATTCTACTAATAATTTTAAGAAAAAATAGATATTTCTGATATTTAAAACTATGATATCTGATAGAAAATGATAAATCGGACATTTATCGAAACAAGAGTTTTATTGAATTTAGTCATATTTATTTGTCAATGTGGGAATTTGTTGACACTTACTGTTATTTGTTAATAATTATGTTGTTTAGTATTTTGCACCAGTAAAATTGATATTCATCAGTAATGCACTAATACAGTCAAATATTCTCTCAAAAAAAGCCTTACCCTTTGCATCTAATTCCACCTGTAAATTTTCCACGCAATGTGTTAAACAAATTCTTGAGAACAACTAGGTTACTATTGTATTAAGACTTATCTGATAATTTCATATGCTTGGTAGCACATTTAAAAACCAATTGGGTCTCTTGCAATTCACTCCAAAAACTCAAAACTCTGCTTCAAGGATATAAACAAATGGGTCATTTGGATGCTAAGTTCCTCTTCTTTATCATCACTCGTCTCACACTCTGTTGCTTAGGTGCATAGACCACAAGTACTTGAAATTTTCAAGAGAGAGAAAGTACAAAATGAGATGATTCGATGAAAATAAAAAAAGAATATGATTATATTTTCCATCTCCTGCTTCTGATTGTCTCCTCAATTTAGAGTTATCATTTTCCAAAAGATGGGGCATCTGTGAATACTAGAGTGTTCAATGTAATTCTTGATTAAAATTTAATGGCATTTTTTCTTTAAAATTTTAAATAACCAGGATCTCGAGTGGCTTTCTGGTATGATGCAAGAAGCATAAGTTTAAAGGGGACTATCTCTCTCTCTTGAAAAACAATGAGACACTTGCCATGAAAACCAAGGTGCTTCTTTCAAGCCCCCAAATCCTATATACTATAGGGGTTGTGTAACTGTGCAATGACCTTGGATCTTTTTGTATCAAGAGAAGAAATCAACAGCCTGTAGAACTCAGAAACCCTAGCAGTTCCCTGGACTAAAAGCTATTGAGTCGAATTCCTCCCATCTCAATATCAGTAGCATCATACTGAGTAGAGAAATTTTAAATTAGAAAGAGTTCGCATCACTCATGCCCACCTTAAACTCCATTAAGCCTGCCCTTGTTAACCTCAAGCTCAATTATTGGATCAAGGTCTCAGTCTCATTCTTAGGAAAAGCCATTGAGAAAGCAACCCAGACCATGCCTCGAATTCATGCAATTTTTAGAGAGAAAAACGAGCCATTGGTGCTCCCAGCGCATTGGGGGAGCTTTTGAGAGAGAGAAAAGAGAGAGGGTGGATGGATAGGGTTAGCAAGAGATGAAGAACAATATCGTCTTTTATTTTGGTATTAGGTCATATTTTATGAATTGTATATTTTATTGTAGTTCATGTATGATGATATACTTCATCCATGATAATTTTATGCTTTTTTTTTTGTGTGATGTAAATTTAATGGTTAACAGTAGTTCATACAGGGAAAAAACATCTGAATATTCTTATATTGATGCAAAAAAATGAAAGTTCTTTATGTAGTACCTCCCATTTCTTATTGGATTCTTAAAAAGCAACATTTATAATGATTTTTAATAGTTTTTTTGGATTTTTTTTTTAAGGCGTCGAATCCAACCGATTCGGCCGATTCTCCATCCGAAACGCCAATTCACCGATCCGAATGGGTTTTTGAGGTGTCCGATCCGGAGCACCGATCCATTTTTTAAACCACTAAACATATTGGAAAAACACCGAATCCCTCATTTAATTGCTAGATCCGGGACAGCCTAGATGATACATGATCCGGATCACCTGATTCCGGATCGAGTCACCAAATTTTCAAACACTTCTTTTCAGGAAAGAATTTGAAAAGAATCATATTCGGTGTTTGCATTGCCGGATAGGGGGCAACCGGCCTAGACGATACTCGATCCAGATCGCTCAATTTCAGATCGGGTCACCAAATTTTCAAAAAGAATTTGAAAAGAATTTGCAATAAATAATTTAAAAAGAATCATAGTCGATGTTTGCATTGCCGGACAAGGGCAACTTAGAAAAAAAAAAAAATGTCATAGACACCAAATGGTAATTGACCCCTCCCAATAGTGTCCGCACGTAATTTGCTATATTTTTTAAAGAATAATACAATAATATCATTTATCTTTAAGTGTAAAAAAAAAACGTCATGACATTTTTTTAAGAATAATACAACAATACCATTTATCTTAAGGAAAAAGTTTACATAGAACTGAGGCTCTAAGCAATCAAATAAGAGCATATCTCATAATTTTCACTAGAAGAGATTGTTTTGATTTTCAAATATCCTCAAATTGATCATCTCGACATCAAGATACATATTTCAAGTTTTGGAAATAGTACATCTGGTAATATATTTTTAGACCGTCAAGTTTCAAGATTTTCAACTTCTCATAGATCTGCTCGATCTACACTTTTATTTAGGCTTTAATTTTATAATTAAAGATGAAAATATATTTTAAGCCTATCACAAAAATTTCCTATATTGAAATTATATTTTTCCACACTATTTGAAGGTTGGCTCTAATTTAATTGTTTAGAGCCTCGGCTCTATACAAACCTCACCATTATATTAAATATAAAGAAAAGCCATTATCACTTTCAGCTATTGCACTTGTAATGGGATAGGTGAGAGTGTGATATTAACTGCATTTAATTTTCCAAAAATGTTTCCATCAAATTCTACTAGTAGCTATTTAATTTCAAAATGTGGCAGCCACAAGGGATCGTGACTCTCTCGTTTGGTTCATAAGAAAACTTGCATCATGAAACAGCTTTCATGTGAAACATACAGTTACGAACGTTTGGTTCGTGAGTAAAACCCATGAAAACTTATCCCTCAAAGAAAACAGAAAAAGTTTATATAAGGATGCAACTTTATAACGTGGAACTACGGATGCACCTCAAAAATCCATCAGAAAAGGTAGTTTTAATATTGAAAAGCCTTTTGATTGAACATCTCGACATCGAGATGAATGACCACAAAAAATAAAAAAATTTTAAGTCTCAGAAATAGTGCATTTTACAACATATTATCTACACCGTCCATTTTCAATATTTCAATATGTATATAGATCTATTTGATTTTAACTATTTTTTAAATTTAAAATTTTATAATTAGATATAAAATAGATTTTGAGATAATCTTAAGAATATTTTACATCAAAATTATATACCATGATAAAATTTGAAGGTGCACCTTACCTCTACAGCTACGGCTGCATCCGTATGCCAACCACAACCTAAGAAAAAAGGTTTTACCACCACAATGAGCAAATGGCGTGAAAAGAGATCCCCACCTCACAAGGTGGGGAGTAAGTTGCCGGAATCCATTTCTCGTACTGTCCCGAAAAAATATTTCATTCGAGTTTACAGCAAGAGGCCGAAACCACAAAAAAGAAAAAAAGAAAAACTATTTCTCCATCATTTTTTATTTTAAGAAAATGATTTGATAGGGATGCAACCCTATCAAAGTATGTAAAGCCTCACCTCTTAACTCATCCAAAATTACAATATACGGGTTGGAAAACCTTTCAATCAATCATCTCGACTTGAACATTATGATTGTAAAAAAAATTAAGATTTCAAAATCTAAAAATAGTGTATATTATAACAAATTATCTAAGCAGTCTATTTCGCTTTAAAAATAAGTGTTCACATATCTTCAAGATTTACACTATTTTTTTAGTTTCAAATTTTATTGTATGTGTTGAAAATTGATTTTAAGACCATTGTAGAGATTTGTTTTTATCTAACGTGCTTTCCGAACAAGGATTTGAGATGAAGTTTTATTTTGTTTTAAAAAAAGTCTCTAAACCTCATCTTTTATTTTATCATTATTATTATTATTTAACGGTAGGAATCCCTTTATTTTGAGTCACAAAATCTTCTCATGTGCACTAACCCCGATGACCTGTCCAAATAGGTTGTTTAACGTGTTGTAACGTGCTCAATAAGGTTTTCGATTTGTTAGTAAGAGTCGTTATTTGCAGCAATATGTGGCGGATTGTAATGTTGGTACATGAGGTCCACCAAAAACATAGCCCCTTATAATTCGGAAACTAATAAAACCCTCCTCCATTCATTCCTCCTCATTACAGTTACAGTTACAGAGACATGTTTATTGGAATTAGTTAGGTAACTTATCATTGTGGCCTTCCTTAAAACCACTAAAACTGGGTGCCGTTTGTATAGAGCCCAGGCTCTAAACAATCAAAGTACACCTTCAAATGGTGTTGAGAAATGTGGTTTTATCACTGAAAACCTTTGTGATAGCCTTAAATTATACTTTCATATTAAGTTATAAAATTTAAAAGCTTCAAAAATAGTGTAGAAAAAACAAATATATGAAATTGACGGTCGAAAAATGTGTTACAAGATGCACGATTTTCAAAACTTGAAATCTATTGTTTTTCTCATGTCCATACATATTGATATCGAGATGATCAATTTGAGGATATTTGAGAATCAAGACAACCTCTTCTAATGAAATTTTAGAGGTAGGCTCTAATTTGATTGTTTAGAACCTCGACTCTCAATAAACCTTTTCCCTAAGAAAAGGATTGCTTGTCATTAATTTGTAGCATTGTAATGAACAAGTTTATTATAGGAAACTTTTTTTACAAGGAGGCAACTAAGACGTGTGATCCGGTGATTCAGGTTATGTTTTTTTTTTGTCATATCTAAGATTTAAATAACATCAATCACGCATTATATCACATTATTAAATAGCAGATCCAATGGCTAAAATTAATCGTGAGAAATCTCTCTCCATGTGTCAATGATCCCTCAGTCTCACATATCGAGAGGCCTAAACTTCAAATGAGACCGCTATTTCCTCCCCAACACGACTTCCTTTCCCCATCCGTCACAAGGCCGAACTCCATGCACATGCACATGCCATCCTCCATGCTGGTTGTTTTTCCGGTGGTGGTACATCAATTCCATTCCATCTTCTCCACCTCCACCTCCACCTCCACCATGTCTCTCTCTCTTCTCGTATGTCTGCTCGGCATCCTTTCTCTCACCCATGCTGTCCCGCCCCCGACAGGTACGTCCAAACTCTTTCTCTCTGATTTCCAGAATTTGGATAGGTATGTTTTCTCTGCCTGAATTTCACTGGTTCTTTCTATACCTATCCGTTTTCGGTTTCTCACAACAAAAATCCATAATCTAATTCAGGCTTCCTCATTGACTGCGGCGCCTCCAACCAGACCCATGATGGCGCCCTCCTCTGGATCCCTGATGACGGCTTCATCTACACCGGCACCAAAGCCACCCTCCCCTCACCTCACCCACTCCGCCCGACCCTCTCCACCCTCCGCCATTTTACAGCCGCCCACAAACACTGTTACACCTTCCCTGTCATCAAAGGCAGCCGCTACCTCCTCCGCACCACCTACTTTTATGGCTCCTTCGACAACTTAACGTCTCCGCCGGTATTTGACCAAATCATCGATGGAACGAAATGGAGCACAGTGAACACAACCTTCGCATACTCTAAAGGCCTCTCCTCTTATTACGAAATAATAATCTCAGCTTCAGGAAAAACCCTAAGCCTTTGTTTAGTCAGAAATAAGCACACTGAACCAGATAGGAGTCCATTTATCAACGCCATTGAGCTCGAATGGCTTCCGGATTCGCTGTACAACGCGACCGATTTCTCAAAATATGCATTGAGCACCATTGCCCACCACTGGTTTGGTGGGTCGGAACCGGTGATCAAGTATCCAGAAGATAAATTTAACCGATTTTGGCAGCCATTCACAACCAGCAGGTATCAGGAAGTGAGATCAAAAGTGGAGGCTTTGGAAACCGATTTTTGGAATTTGCCACCGAACAAAGTCTTCGAAAATGGCTTAGCAGCCAAAGAAAAGGACGGGATCAGATTGCAGTGGCCGGCGCTGGAGTTGCCGAGGGCAAGTTATTATGTTGCGTTGTATTTTCAGGATGAGAGGAGTAACGGAAATTGGAGGGTGTTTGATATAGTGGTGAACGGTAAGGTGTTCTATAAGGGCCTGAATGTGACGACGGCCGGCGTGAATGTGTTTGCAGCACAGTGGCTGCTAGAGGGGGCGACACAGATCGAGCTGCATCCAGTGGCGGGGTCGGAGGTGGGGCCGATCATCAATGCGGCCGAGATGTTTCAGTTGCTGGTTCTCCACGGGCGGACTGTCACTAGGGACTGTATGTATTCTAAGCTTCTCTCCCGAATTACAGACTACCAGCTCCCTCCCTCAATAATTCTTCTCTTTACAGTGGCGCTAATATTTTCCTGCGCTTACTGGCTCAATTACATATGTAATAGCCCCTTTGGATCGCTGGAAATTTAGATTTTCTGGAATTGAGATTTCCTAGAAAAGTCAGTTCCCTGTTTGGATGGTAGAAATCAAGAAAGTGCAAGTCCCTATTTGGATTGTCCGGAACATCTCTAGTAGAAATCAAGCAAATTCCTGTTTGGATTATCTCCAATATCTATTTTTTAAAAATACAAATCATTTTTCTCTCTCAATCTAAAAATTTTGAAATAGTTTCCCTCTAATTTTAATACTTTCTTTCAAAAACTTAAAATTTGAAATAGTTCCTCTCCAAAACTTAAAATTTGAGATAGTTTCTCTCTAAAACTTAAAATTTGAAATAGTTTCTCTCTATAAAAATTTTTAGACAGTTTCTCTCTATAAAAATTTTGAGATAGTTTCTCTCTCTAAACAATTTCATATAGTTTATCTTTTTAAACAATTTCAGGCAGTTTCTCTAAAATATGATATAGTTTCTCTCTCTAAAATTTCAAAGTACTTTCTCTATCTAAAATTTAAAATTTGCGATTGTTTCTTTTTAAAAATTTTAATATAGTTTCACTCTCTAAGAAATTTTAGGTACTTTCTCACTGTAAAATTTGATATAGTTACTCCCTAAAATTTTAAGATGCTTTCTCTCTTTAAAACTTTAATTTTGAGATAGTTTCTCTCTCTAAAATTCTCAGGTAGTTTTTCTCTTTAAAATTTTAATATACTTTCTTTCTCTAAAACTTAAAATTTGAGATAGTTTTTTTATGTAAAATTTTTCAAATACTCTCTCTCTATCTAAAATTTTAGGTACTTTATCCAAAATTTTTAAAAAAATTCTCTCTCTAAAGCTTTAATATATTATCTCTTTAAAACTTAAAATTTGAGATAGTTTCTCTTTAAAATTTTCAAGTAATTTCTCTCTCTAAAATTTTAATATGCTTCTCTCTCTAAAATTTAAAATTTGAAATAGTTTCTCTATCTAAATTTTTTAAATAGTTTCTCTCTAAATATTTCAAGTATTTTCTCTATCTAAAATTTGAGAGAGAGAATATACTTTCTCACTCTAAAACTTAAAATTTCATATAGCTTTCTCTCTTAAGGTTTTCTAGTAGTTTCTCTATTTAAATGTTTTGAGATATTTCTCTTTAAAAAAATATAAGAAGTTCATCTCTTTAAAATTTAATGTAGTTCCTCTATCTAAAATTTTAAAATTTAAGATTATTTCTCTATCTAAAAATTTGAGATAGTTTTTCACTAAAAAAAAGTTGTATATTTTCTCTCTAAAAAATTTCCTATAATTTCTATCTCTAAAATTTGATATAGTTTCTCTCTCTAAAATTTTAATATGTTTTCCCTCTTTAAAATTTGATATAGTTTCTCTCTTAAAATTTTTTTTTTTTTTTTTTGTTCCTCAGCAGGAAATGGATCATTTTCATGAAATGCCAATAGATTTCTAAAAGTTAGGTTTAAAATGAGCTTTCAGGAATCCCATACAAATCTCAATTCCAACATAAATGTCAATTTTAAACAAACCAAATACGATTCACTCACTTTTTCTGACTCCTGATAATCTGAATCCAATAAGCCAAATGGGCCCTTAAGTGATCCTTTTTCGGGCATCTGTAACAGTGATCGCCATGGAAGATCTGGCAAGGAGTTTGAATAACCCACCTCCAGATTGGAGAGGTGATCCCTGCATGCCTAAGGAGAATTCGTGGAAAGGTGTCACATGCTCAGATGGCGACCACATACGCGTCCTCTCACTGTGAGATTCTATATGTTGAGACTCTGTATGTTGTTCCTCCGATTCGTATCTTGTTATGTGAGACATTTCATGACTTGCAGGAATCTCACTGGCTTCGGTCTCTCCGGAAAAATTCCACCCAGCATCGCCAACTTAACTGCAATTAAAAGCATGTAAGCACAGAGAGAGAGAGAGAGAGAGAGAGAGAGAGAGAGAGAGAGAGAGAGAGAGAGAGAGAGAGAGAGAGAGAGAGGAGGAGGAGGAGGAGGAGGAGGAGGAGGAGGAGGAGGAGGTAGGAGGAGGTAGGAGGTAGGAGGTAGGTAGGTAGGTAGGTAGGTAGGTAGGTAGGTAGGTACGGTAGGTACGGTACGGTAGGTACGG
>NW_006495813.1:1697713-1708952 GCF_000471905.2 Amborella trichopoda | reverse complement strand
ACTATTAGTATATAGATCCTAACTACTATTAAGGTTAAGAANATATATATATATATATATATATATATATATATATATATATATCTAAACAGAGTACCAAAAATTCCACCGAAACATATTCAAAACCATTTGCGGCAATTTCCAGTTAGATCAATAATCAGTTGGTCCCCAACCCACCATTGGCTCTTGGGAGAAGCTAAACTTCGAGAGAAAGTTCATCTAAAACTTAGGGCCTTCAGGACTCAGCAACATCCTAGGTGATGATCTCAGGGGTCTCTTCTCAGGTCTCATTAGTATTTGTAAGTCATCAGAAGCAGAACCACAAGCTCTCTTTACAAGGATTAGGCATTTTTTTAAGATAGCCTAGGAGGACTCTATTTTCTTGAGTGTGACACCTTAAATGCCAGTGCTGTCAGAAAAGAGAGGCGGAATCCATGCTTATGGGGTTCAAGTGTCTTAGAGGTGCCAATCAAAATCCAAGCAAGTGACTGAGTTGGGCATCATCAATTTAAAAAAAAAAAAAATTCAAAACATCAACGGAAATTAGAATTGAAATTCATTACTAAATGTTTTGAAAATTGACTCAGGCTCAGACTTGGACCTGGCCTGAGCCGAGTAACCCGAGTCCGAGCGGACTTGGCCAAGTCCTATGCAAGCCCAAAATATGCTACAAATTCAAAAACAAAGTGTAAAAAAGTTGTTAAAAGCATTTAAAAATGGAACAAAATAAAAAAAAGGAATAGAAATCATTAGAAGTCTATAAAAGATGAAAAAAGTAAATAGACATCAATTTATAACTTGAAATATTTCCGAAAAATAAAAACAAAGGAAAAATAAAAAATTTCAGCATATAATAAGAAAAGCTCCCAAATCATCATAAAACCCATAATATTCATTAAAAAACATATTTCAATCACATACTGGTGATTTTTCACAAAATTTATGATTTTTTAAGAATTTTTAACAAGGTCGATTTGGGTACTAGAACTCCCCTCTGCCATAAGCTAAGGCCGAGTGATGTGGCCAAGTCCAAGTGGACACGGTTGAGTCCTTGAACACTAGTGCTGCTAATAAGTCACATAGGTTGTGTGCTCTTGGTCCCCGAAAAAATGACAAAGACATCGTAATATTCATAATTGCATATCTATGAAATGCAAAACCTGCATGAACCACTAATGCAATGTATAGTTACCGGAATCGTGTACCGAGGTCATGATTCCGGTTCAGAATCGTGATTCCACGGTTTCCAAGATGAAAGAAGATAGGAATCACATTTCCAAGTTTCTCGAAATGTGCTCTAGATTATTATTTGAATCTCGATTCCTGGAAGCCTGGAATCTAGATTCCATATTGCAGAATTTTCGATTCATAGTTGCACAACAATGCGATACAACATGTGCGTGACATTGATTCCATTTTTTTAGGAATTGCGAAGCGAATCCATGTTGTTTGGAAGCTAGATCCATATCGTCAAAAGGTGTGGTTCATAGATGCACTGAATAATATTTCGATCAAAATCGAATCAAGTTCTGATGGCATGGAATGAAGATTCAAAAATATGTTCACAAATTGTATGTTCCAGGGGCAGCTCCATGAGAAGTTCCAGGAACCCTTTCGCATCATATTACATTTTGTTACAAGGTTAAATACCAATGATTTGGGTTTCGGGACTGTGATGTTGTGAGAGCCAAAAAAGCCTTAATAAACATTTGAGATGAATCTATGTACAATAATCTCTGCCAAGCTACCCAACAAATTTATCAATCTATAAATCACGTAGTGAGTGGCAGCCCCACTTGAATTGTGCAAATTTCAAATCCAAATCGATGGGGACAACGATTCCAGTAATGTAGGAATCACGATTCCTATTTCGTCAGATCCGGATTCCCGAAACCATTGAAAGGTTTTGGGTCGTGTGATTCCTTAAAGGTAGGAAACTTGATTTCAACATGATGGGATACTAATTCCTACAAATAGGAATCACAGATCCAATTTTATTGGATCGTGATTCCGATTATTGGGAATCACACCTCCAATGATTTTCACTGTATGGATGGCAATTCCGAGATTAGGAATCATCTGGCACACGATTCCGCGATTCTAATTCCTAAAGCGAATCAGAATCACAGGCATTTCCAAGAATTATAACTCAATGACAAGCTAATGAATTAGCAATGTCTATCAAAGTAAAACCAATTGGCTAAGCATTATGAAAGTCGTACATTTACATTTCACACAATCACATGATACTATGACAGTTAAAACCACATTCCACAAGTCAAGACCATAGTTAATATTTCGATTTACAAATCGAAAGAGGCTAAGGGTTGTTGTTCACTCATTTAGAAGGGTTGTTGTACACTCATTTATATACAAATAGTTTCCCTTTTTCCAGAGCTAGGGGATTTTGAAGGATTGTAAAACTCTTAACCCGCTTATCCCAAAATAAAAATTAAAAAAATCATTTCCGGCTGATATTCCACCCACTAGTGATTTTTGCAAGGTGACCACGTAGTTAGGAGTTTTACCTAAGTGGTGCTTTTTGAGGCAGACTTTGCCCAATTGCAAGTCCTTGGCAGCTACCTTTTACTAAAAAGCTTAATGAAATCAGGTGGTAATCAGGCGGGACAATGAAAATTGCCCCTTTTTGTGGAGAATGGCAAACACCTTGGACAAGAATAAGGAAATGTCATTAACTTTCCACCATATCCTTTGCAATGCCAACTCAGCAGCCAATAAGATCACTTATGATTGGGGCAGTGGAGGAATTCCATTATGGATCATTTGTTACAATCCTAGGTGCTACAAACGACAGCAAAAACATTAATCTCTTAATTCTACAAGGAGGCATTTCGGCAACAATAAGTTAGGTGGTACAGGAAAGATTAGTATAGCTTAGAAAACTCAGGAGATATAATGAAAGGAACCAGTTGCAAACTCGTATAAAATTACACATAAATTACATTACCTTAATGTAAAAAATACATGTCAATCCAAAGAAAACTTGCCTAATCAGATGGGGAAATAATGTCACTTTAAACTTGCGCTACCCATATGATACCAGAAGTGTGGCTCAAGGGCCTCAACTTGGGAAATTTGGGACCATCAAAATAACAATATATATGAAAAATAAACTACTTGTAACATACGAGAGCAATTTTAGCAGGGGAATATATTTTCACAATAAAAAATAAAGACATAGGAGTGTTCATCGTAAAGTTGTTAGGATTTCCCAACCCAAGCAGTGATCATGCACCGGTATCTCGCTCAGGCGCTCCAAGAATAGGGATCTTCAAGGAATCTCAATTTTTAAATTTTGGGATCTTGATCCCACTGTAAGAAATCTTAATCTTGATTCCCACCTTAAAGACCAAGATAATGACCAAGCTGATGATTTTCTTTATATATAGCAAGCTAGCATTGCAACTATACTTTCAATATAGTTGCATTGCTTGCTAACTATAGATAAAGAGATTCATACTCTAAAGAGTATATATAGTCCAAAATTTTATGTACTCTTTGAGGTTGAGAGATAGATCCTCGAAAAGTTAAAGATCAAGATCCCAAAAGGTCAAGAATAAGATCTACAAAATGTTGGGATGAAGATCCGATCCCTAACATATGCATTGTACAGAAGACAACCCCATCCATAAGGATCTTCTAGCCTTTGACAATCCCCCACTCCCAATCCTAAGCCAGCTCCCATATCTGGCTCTCAATCCCAAGAAAGACGATTCACTGGCTAATTTTTAATAAGAAGACAATATGTGTGCATTCATAAGAATGGAGTGTCATGAACACGCTCTGATTTAAGGGATCTCAACATGGTGAGCAAAATAAAGAAACTCGAGCCTTCAAAAGAATTATATCACTATGGCGAGTGATGAATTTGTTGTCATGCAAACTTTCCATTGAAGTATTTGCAGACAAGTGACCATTCAAACAAGTTATTACCAAGAAGAAATTCCCACTTCACAGAAATGAGAGTATTTGGTAGCAGAAAGACCAAGATATTTCACTTCAGGATTTCCAGTGAGAAAGCTTTTCCAGCAAATTGTGATGGTCATCATAACCATTTCGGTTAGAAATAAAGAATCTCAAAGTATGCATTAAAGCTGATTCTGAAACCCTGACTCATAATTGGTACATAGATAGCCAGCAGAATGAGCTAAAAATGCATGAAGCATTAAGTACAAAAGAGAGTATCAAATCCATCAGAAAACCTTTCTCATAATTGTAAGAGCATATCGAGATCTAACCTCCATGGCATTTCTCACTTGAACCGGATCTGGTAGAAAACGGAATGCAATCCCTTCAACTTTCAGCATATACACCTATCATTAGAGAAAATAAGAATTTCCAACAGAATAGTCCGAAGCAAGACATGCAGTAGCATGAATTCTTTTCCAACAAAGACGTATTACAAAGATAACCAAGAAAAATACATCAAGTGCAAATACCAATTTTAAACAAGTACATACAAGAAGATGCTAGACATAACTCTCTTGCTAAGCATTGGATCATGTTAACATGCCTTTCCCACTTCTTAAACTCTGACTAAGCACAAAAGGAAAGAAACGAAAGGATTTCACAAAAAAATAAAACTCAAATTTCCATTCAGAGTTAGAAACTCTCTAATCCAAAATGTCACATGGCAGACTAAGCTTTGGTATTAGTTGCACTCTAAATCCTTCGTCCAACAACATTAACTATTTGTAGAATAGATCCTTAATTCTCAAAAAAAAATAAACTTGAGCCTATATCTCCAGAAAGTTTTAGAACACCATCAATATAGCCAAGATGCAAGAAATAAATTTAAAAAGCATTAACTTTATATGGCCATATTAGGCCACATCCTTAGGTAAGTTCGATTGACAGATAGGCTTGCAAGTGAAGAACTTAACAATCGTAATGGCCATGAGGCAGTTCGAGTAGAGAATCATTATTTTACTATTGCATTAAAAATAGCTCTGTAAAAGAGTCAGTATGTCACTTCACAGTATTAGCCTAATTAAAGGCACTATGTGAAATATGCCATTACATTTTTTCATTGTTTCATCTCCTTTGTGGTAGCAAGGAAGCTAGAAAGCATAGTATGAGGGTCCTGACGATCTTCTTTTTCAATGTCTAATTGAGACAATTTGGCAATGAGTTGGTCTAGGAATTCACTGATAACTGGATTAAGTTTAGAGGTTTTATTTGGATGTTCAGGAGGAGGTTTGAACATGACAGGTTCCTTCTCCTTCTTCCTGACTTCATGCTTATCTAGTTTTCCTTCTAGATATTCAGGTTTTTCTTTTTTGAGATCTTCTTTACTAACCGTGAGTTCTGTCCTAGATACTTGTTTACCTAGGCTTTTCAAATATAAATTTGTATAATTATTTTGTTCAATAACATGGTTTATACTCTCTACCGTTGTTGTGAGATTTAACCCTTTGGGTTCAAGTTTATAGGGTACGGCTTTAACCCCTTTAATATCCAGAGGTACCTCAGGAGAATGGACAGATTGGATTTCTTTTCCGTCTTTGGTAGTAAAGACTTGGAATTCTTTTCTCACCATGTTTATTTCTTTTTTGAAATTAGGAAATATATATATATATATACACACACACACATATAAATATAAGAAAAAGTTTATATAAGTGCGAGGCTCTAAACAATAAAATATGCCGCACCTCAAAAATTTCACTAGAAGAGGTTGTTTTGATGCCCAAATATCCTCAAATTGTTCATCTCGACCAAAAGATGCATGGACATGAGAAAAAAATGGATTTCAAGTTTTGGAAATAGTGCATCTTGTAATGCATTTTTGGACCGTCAATTTTCAAGATTTTCAAGTTTTCCTAGATCCGCTCAATCTACACTATTTTTTAAGCTTCAAATTTTATAATTAGCGATGAAAATATATTTTAAGGGTATCACAAAGATTTCCAGTATTGAAACCACATTTCTCGACAGTATTTGAAGGTGCACTTTACTTCGATTGTTTAGAGAATCGGCCTTATACAAACCGCACCCATATATATATATTAAAGTGATTCACTACAGTAGGACAGGGTGATTCACTACAGTAAGAACTGCCCAGTTCTGGACAACTGAAGCAATATCTTGGTTCGAGACCATCCCAGACCAAGGGCCCTCCCAGGTTCGAGTCAACTTGGCAATTCCAAGTCAGCTCGCCAGTTTTCAAGCACCGAAGCAAACCACAACCACGAAAACAGATAACAAAAATCATCCATAGGTGGTCATTAACAAGAAAATCATTAGAAAGCAAACAATCAGCACAAATTCAAAGACGTCAGGTTCAAAATGTACAAACTTTTGAAGCTTCCCCTGGGATTGAGATCCCTTCAAAACAAGATTGTCCTCCCCCATTTTCAATGAGCTCGCGATCCCTTTTAGGTTCAAGGTTCATATGGTCATGACCCCCCTTCCATAGGTTCGACATCCCTTTTAGATAGGGATCGAGATCAAGATCCCCTGATGGGGTAATCGGAGCAAGCTCCACTTAGGTTCCGGCTTTGGGATCACTAGAGTGAGATTCCAATGGGGATCGCCACCCCCAAACCACGCTCCTCACATCCATGGGTCGACAAAGTTTAGAGTTGAGACTGTGTTCCAACAGTGGCAAATCTAGACAGATGCAAGGTAGTTCTGCTAGGGTGCACATTTCAAGAAATTACAAATCCTTCTTCTTCTTTTTCCAATTTTAATGTTATATGGATTTGTATTTAGGTCGATAGAACTTAACTTAATTGGGAGATCGTGGTAGCTTGATAGAATAGATCAGTCCCTAGACTTGACATGCCTGCTCCAAAGTAGCTCAAGCATAAGGCAGTCAACCACCACAGACAGCACATCCACCTGACTTCTACTAAACATGTCAGATGAGTGGAACCTTCGGAATAGGATAGAAATTAGAGAAAGGTTGCAATCAGAGTTGTCCCCTAGGCCAGAATATGATTGAAATCAGAGAAGGGTTTGTTTTCAAGGTTGGCAAGCTTTGGATGAGGCTTTGCTAAAGATGAGTACGTAATCAGTGTATAGTAGATGGATAGGGGTGGACACCATTCTAGGGTGTATAGTGGTTGCAAACATTCACTTTCGAGCTCTTTGCTGAAGAGCATACCAAAACATTCCATGGCTAGAAGGAAAGGATAAAGGTATAGTGGGTCACGAATAATGGGTGCCTAAGCCCAAATTTTTTCCTTGCAAAAAGAAAACCAAATGGAGTGCCTCTGAGAAGAATAGAGTACAATTCAAAGAAAAATCAATAAAAAAAAAAGAATGGACTTTCTTTCTGCTTTTTAGCCATGCTATGGGAGACTCCAAGAAGGTTATTTGCTGCAGTATTAGCGAGGAGATGTGCCATGGCACCTCCACAATGTGTTCAAATAGATTCATGCAAACACCAATAACATGTGGGTGACCTTCAACTAATGAGGAGGTGAATATGTTGGCAAGGGAGGGGTCTCTGAATTAGAGTACACAGTAATATTCCTTAATACATTGAAGATTCATGGTTAGAGAATATCAGAAGCCTACAATGGAGCATCCAGTTCCAAGTACTTTGAAACTTAAGTTTGATGTATAATTCCTTAGAACCACCTCCAAGCAAGGGATAGTTCAGTACTCAGAGAATGTTAGGGGGTCCCTTGGAAGACTTTTCAAAAATTGAGTCAGATTTGCAGCCTGATCATTGCAGAAATGGTGCTCATACTGCTCATTAACTTTACTCAGTCGTTGCACATAGAGAAGGATTTTCTTAACGTCATTACACAGACCCAGCAAGATTCCACATACCATTCAAGACATGCAAACTTTTGGATGACAACTTCAGCATAACCATGGACATCATGTCCCTCTCAAAAATGTACTGGAACAAGACAACGGTGTG
Organism: Amborella trichopoda; assembly: GCF_000471905.2. Next base: position 1,701,055 of record NW_006495813.1, on the reverse strand, counting down.
ACTTACCGGCTAGTCAAGGAGTAACTTTAATATTTCCTTTTCTCTGGGACAAACCTCCTGCCTAATTTGTCTCATATCGTACTTTCATCCTATTGCTTGCACCTACGTCTGTCCAATTCCCTTTCTAGTACATATAAATTAATATCTACTTTTCTCATCTAATAATTTTTACTACAACAAAAAACCTCAAAAACGAAAGGTTTACAAGAAACCATGATACATGAATTCAAATCAAGCAAATATTTGCATCACCATAAACCCTTGCATTTTATTCCCCAAATGACCCTAATCAGCCACCACCCTACAATGATATTCACTATAAACTCTCACTGTTCAATATGATATTCATAAGCTAAATGGTTTAGATAGTAGCGTGGCCTGCCGGCTCAGTCATTAATCAGAAAAGGAAAACCCTCACACTAGTAGGTCGCCCCCATGTAAGTAATTGATGCCTAAAATGCATATCCAAATTCCCCAAATGCCACTTAGCGATTAGTAAATATTTTAATTGCCCTCAATATCATATTTTTGTATATGCATACTTTCATACAAGGAAAGGAAAACAAAACCACCAAAGGAGAAGCACAATACATGACTGCCGCACTCTACAAGATTTCATCTAGGTGGCACTTTCAAACCCATTCGAAAGCCGCAATAACAAAATCAGAATCAGAAAATAATAATAATAGTAATAATAACAACAACAATGTCAACATTCTCAAAAAAAAAAATAATCAATAATACCCATTAGAACATGATACAATAATAAAACGCCACAGAAATAAGAATAGACAGTTTAAGTGTGAACCCATAAATTCAGGTACAGAATCCATTAAATTTCATCATATGAGGTGAATGTACCTGTTCAAGGGCTATAGGCACAACCCTTGCACCTCTCCCTAAAACTGGTTGGCGTAGCTTAACCTGTGGATCACAAAGAAGACTATATGATCCCAATTTGGAAACAGCTAAAATCCTCCAAAATGACGATGCAATCCTCCAATAAATTTCATACAATTTATCCAACTCCTCACAATTATTTTTATGTATATATAATGGTTCAAGTAATCATCAGCAACACATAATCAGGAAGCATTTCTGTATCTTACAAGGCCACACTAAAGGAAATCTCAACAATATTCAATGTAGATGAATCCTCAATGGAAAATTCCCCAGGACATTTACTATGTATAACTATTGCCTCAAATGATAAATCTTCAATAATTGAGTTCACCAAAACCAAAGATGTATGCAATAATCATTTTTCCTCATTAAACTTAATGTAGAAGTTCATTTTGCATAATTTTGATAAAAATTTGTAAAACCAAAAAGGAACACAAATGGAAAAGTGAAACAATGATATTACACAAGTTCCACGATACTTGGTGGAGGGTGAACCTGCCTGTGCTAGAAGGGCCTCTGCATCCTCCTGTCTAAAACAGAGTAACCCAAGTGACTTCTGACTACTGGGATCTGAAATCAATACAAACTCATTGTTGGAATTACTGACAGTGTATACTGATGTCCCAGAGAGAGTCTTGGCAACATATTCTGGGCTCAAAGCAATGTCAAAGACATGCTTTGGTTGCCTCATTTCCTGAGAGATGGCAGCAAAGAGGAGCCCAGGCCTCGGCCAATTCATTGAAACTCTCCCAAAACACCTCTTCGCTTCAATCCTGCTCCCTAACTCTGTTAACCACTGCCAGTCAAATTTATCAAGGAAAAAAAATGGGTGTCAAACATTATGAAAATGAGTAGGAAATAACTCCAATTTGGATCTCAAAGAGTATATAAATATATGAAAACCCAAAAGCACAAAATGGGTTTGTGAAGTGAGAGAAAACCGATATGCCCAAAAGTTCTAAGCAGCAGTGAGAAAATGATGAAAATATGAGCGCCAAAATGGGTCTCAAAAATATGCAACAAAAAGAAAAGAGAGATACAAACAAAGCAAAATGGCCTCTGGTTGCCAAAATAGCCATTAACGACAATGAAGGAGAAGAAAGCTTGACAGTACCTTTTGTGCAGGACCTGTTTTAGGCAGAAGACCGTCGATGAAGCCAGAGACTGAAGAAGAGAGATGGCGGAATGCCTGTGAATCCCAAGGTAACTGAAAATGGGTGGTATTGGAGGATGAAGAAGAAGTTTCAGAATGTTTTGGAGAATCCATAGCCAGAATGGGAAAAGAAGCGTTCCCCATGCTTGGCTGTGTCCAAGGTTTTGCGGGGTGAAAGAATAAACAAAGAGCCGTTTAACGTGTCGTTAATGAAGGACCTACCAAACACAGCATAGAGAAAGATTTTCTTATGGGTGCTTTTTGTGCTTCAATGTAAGAAGGGTGAACTGTTGCAGGGTTTGTTTATGGCTGCAGTACTCTTCCTACTGGGTTTTTGGCGCATTGATCGCAAAATCGTCCCATCTAACCGCTAACCGGTTCCGGTTTTGCATCGTTAGGATCATGAACATGTATTTTAAAAATAAAAATTTAAAAAAATACATATAAATTCTAAAAAATAAAAAAGTTGATATGTAATGCATTTTAAATATTATTTAGATTATGGTAAAAATTTAAAATTATTTTGGTCATTAATAATCATTTTATATTTTCCTAATTTTTTAAAAAAAATTTAAAAATAACCCTTAAAAAATATAAAATGGGTTAAAAACCATTTTTTTTCATTAATTTTCAACTTCAATTGAATGTGATTTGTTTTAATCATTCTTTATAGGAAAAATTTCATACAGAACCCTAATTCCCCATCTTATTTCATGATAGACCCTCATTCCATTTTTCTTTCAAACGGCATAAAAAAATCTCTAAGTATTTCATCGTAACCCCTCATCTCTTATGTCCCTCATTTATTCACTTTTGACAATAAAAATTAACCTCAACAAACTCTTTTATATCATTTCAACCGAATATGAGAGAGAGATGGGAGGGTCTTATAGGATCATTACTTATATATATATGAAAACGTTTATATAAGGGTGCAACCTTATAATGTAGAACTACGGATGCACCTCAAAAATCAATCGGAAAATGAAGTTTTAATGTTGAAATTTGATAGATCATTTCGACATCGAGATGTATGACTATGAAAAATAAAAAGATTTTTAGTCTTAGAAATAGTGCATTTTACAACATATTATCTACACTATACATTTTCAAGATTTTCATATGTTTATAGATCTACTTGATTTTAACCATTTTTAAAATTTAAAATTGTATAATTAGATATAAAAATAGATTTTGAGATAATCTTATCAACATTTTACATCAAAATATATACCATGATAAAATTTCAAGGTGCACATTTCCTCTACAGCTAGGGATGCATCCAT
>NW_006495813.1:1682848-1697313 GCF_000471905.2 Amborella trichopoda | reverse complement strand
CTACCCTCATCACCATCCAAAGTTCATCGCACGGTCACAATATTCTGGTAGTATTTTATTTTTCTTTTTTTTTTTGTAAATCGAAATGATTTGAAATTTGGAGTGGTGTGTTCATAAAAATAGGTGAATCTACGAAAAATATAAAAAAAAAATTTACATGAAATAAATAGACCAAAATACCACTAAAAAGTTTCAGGGGATTTTGATAAATAGTTTTTCACAAATTATTTTTTGTATATTTTTATTAGGTGTGTCTCACAAAGATGTACATACGCTCCAAATTTTAGAACATTCTGATTTATAGAAAAAAAATGAAAAAATGAAAAACTATCAGACAATCGTGACCGTGCGATGAACTTTGGACGATGATGAGGGTAGGCGAAATTACTGTTCATTTTCGCTTATAAGCATTGGGAAGATTTTTCCTATATATATATATATGTGTGTGTGTGTGTGTGCGTCTCACTATATATTTTTATTAGGTGCGTCTCAGTAAGATGTACACAAGCTCTAAATTTCAGATCATTTTGATTTGTAGAAAAAAAATGAAAACTGAAAAACTATCGGACAATCGTGACCATGCGATGAACTTTTGACGATGATGAGGGTACGTGAAATCACTGTCCATTTTCGCCTATAGGCGTTGGGAAGCCTTCTCCTCCATAGGCAAAAATGAACAGTGATTTTGCCTACCCTCATCACCGTCCAAAGTTTATCGCACGGTCACGATTGTTTGGTAGTTTTTCATTTTCATTTTTTTTTTTTACAAATCAGAATGATATAAAATTTAGAGAGTGTACATCCTAGTGAGACGCATCTAATAAAAATATACAAAAAATAATTCCTGAAAAAAACATTCATCAATCAATTATTTTCATGTAAAATATTTTTTTGATATTTTTCATAGATTTGACTATTTTCAATGAACATTTGGTCCAAATTTCAGGTCATTCCTTTGTAAAAATAAAAATTAAAAATAAAATACGACCGAACAATCGTGACCATACAATGAACATTAGACGGTGATCAAGATAGGCGAAATCACTGTTCATTTTCTCCTATAGGCGTTTTGTAGGGTGAGCCCACTAGCTCACAGAATAGCATAAGCCCAATTGCCCGTATTGAATCTGGGCCGATATGACGTCCAAGACTGTTTGAATTTTAATTTTTTTTTCTACAAATCTATATCACTTAAAATTTAGGTGAATATTCTTCTCATCAAGACGCACCTAATAAAAATATAAAAAAAATAATCCACAAAATTAAAAATGACCAAAATACTCCTAAAAATTTATGGGGGTATTTTGTCATTTTTTCATGAAAAATATTTTTAATATTTTTCGAATATTCACCTATTGTTTATCAATACATATCTAAAATTTCAAGTAATTTGGATTTGTAGAAAAAAAATTAAAATTTAAACACTATCGGGCATCCGTGATTGTTAGATCGGGCCATATTCACTATGGGCCATTGGGCTCATTTTTTCTTGTGAGCCCATTGGCTCACAAAGTCTTTTCCTATATATATATATATATATGTGTGTGTGTGTGTGTGTGTGTGTTTATATAGAGTCGAGGCTCTAATCAAATTCGAGCCTACCTCAAAAATTTCACTTGAAGACGTTGTTTTGATGCCCAAATATTTTCAAAGTGATCATCTCGATATCAAGATGCATGGACATGAGAAAAAAATAGATTTCAACTTTTGAAAATAGTGTACTTTGTAACGTACTTTGGATCGCCAATTTTCAAGAATTTCATGTTTTCATAGATCTCTCGATCTACACGATTTTTTAAGCTTTAAACTTTATAAATAAATATGAAAATATATTTTAAGGCTATCAAAAAGATATCCAGTATTGAAACCATATTTCTCGACACTATTTGAAGGTAGGCTCTAATTTGATTGTTTAGAGCCTAGGCTCTATACAAATCGCTCCCACATATATATATAAAGATGCTTAAATTTCAAAGTTATCTTTATGTAATATTTAATACATCTATATCATCGTTTTAGCATTTTTTTTATTCTTGTTTTAACCCCTTCACGACTATGTCAAGTCCGTGGTGACCAAAACCGTCACGGCTCTACAAAAACCGTGGTGGTCATCACAGACTTGACATAGACGTGGCACTAGGCCAGGGTTTCCTCCCATGTTTTCGTCCAATTTTTTTAACGCCAAATTTTGGCACCAAAACTGCAACGGCTATAGTGGTTTGTGGTGCTCTTTCACCCCCATTTACTGCAACTTCGAGATGTTCTACAATTTACTTTCCCTTTGAGCGGTTCTTTCTACTACTTCTACGCACAAATCAATAGGCCCACACATCACCTACCTCAAGAAAAGATCAAGGTAAATGACTTTATCTTCTTGGTATTCACAATTTCATGTTTATTATCTGTAAAATACCCTTGAGACATCGGTAAATTTTACTCAATTTTGGTTCCCTTTGCTTAATTTTTTCATGAGATTTTTATTCAAATTTCACTATTTAGAGAATTTGAGTAAAATTTTGGGTGCTAGATTTTTGTTTGTTTGTTTATATATTTAATGTTAGTACTTTTAATTTCTATAAATTATGCAATGCCTAGATCTAATCTTGGTCACTTGTCTATGGGATAAATGCTGGCTTGCCATGTAATTTTATTTTTTTCTTTTATTGAACATTAACTTGGATTATGTTCAATGCTTTTCACAATTTTAATATGTAAATGTTATGTTTTAAAACTGTGATATTCAAATTCTTAGTAGATTGTAATATGTAATGAATATGGTTGTGATTTATGTATGTAGGTAATGTGAAAATAATCAATTACGACTTCTTTTTGTAAGGTTCATTTTCTTTAATTTTTCTTCGCTCTATTGCATATTTGTCTCACTGCTTATTTATATTTGCTAGGGCTAACAATGGGTGATGGGAGAGTAAAATTGGCTTTGTGTTTTGATAGATGTCTAAAGCAAAACCCAAATGATGGGCAACTTTTCTATGATGGGGGAATGGTGAAGGTGACATTCTTTCAACGAAACGATTCCTTGGACCAACTTAAGGCACATTTGACGCATTTGATGCAATATGGCCCTGATTTATCAAGCCAGTTCTCTATGGTAGATGTGAGGGACAATAGTGATGTTGCGTGCATGTTGGAAAGGCCTTCTCCCATTGATATGTACATACAACGTCAATCAAATGATTTGTCTAGAAATAGACCTTCAACAATCAGCAATGAAACATCAAAGAGAGTTAGGTAATTATTATTTTTTGTTTTCTACTTTTAATGTAGGTGTGTTATAGGCGACGATTTACTTAAAGACAATTGAACCTTCCTTTTTTGCAGGAGGTCTGGGGAATCTGTAGGTGGGGAACTCGCCCACAATGAAGGTGTTATCATAGGTCTAGGTAATGAATTTGAGACAAAGAAGGAGCATGACATCCAATAGAAGGCCCCAAAAGAATAGACTGTTATGAAGTACCACGTCATCAAGGACAAGATTTTGATAGTGTATACATGTGTCGTAACCATCTTGTTGATTATGCCATATCTCAGAATTTTGTCTTGAGATTCAAAAAAAAGTGAGGAAGGACATGTATGGGCAAAGTGTGCGGCAAATGGATGCTCATAGTGAGTTCATTGTTCTCAAGTTAATAAGATGAAGTACTTTAGGGTCAGGAGTTTTATAAATGTTCACTCATGTAGTGGTGTCAACCGATGGCTTGAAGAAAGTGGGTGGCACGAAAGATCAAGGATCGCCTGCATGACCAGCCTAGTCTAACACCAAAAGATTTTATAAATGATATTCAGCATGAACATGGCGTCAAACTCTCTTATCAACAGGTGTGGCGGGGCAAGGAGGCAACAAAGATGATGATAGATGGTTCACATGGGAAAGCATATATAGACATCTACTACTATATGTATAAGCTCCGAAGCACTAACCTTGGAACTGTATCGTGCATCTAGAAAGATGACCACAATAGATTCATGATAATATTTGTGGCCTACAGGCCTTATATACATGGTTTTATGTATAGGTGCAGGCCACCGATAGGGTTAGATGGAAACTTTTTGATAGGGCCATATTGTGGAATCTTGTTGTCCTCAATCGGAATAAATGCAAATAAAGGTATGTACCCAATAGCTTATGCAGCGGTTGAGGAAGAGACTCGTCCAAGTTGAGAATGGTTTTTGGAATTACTGAATGAATAGTTTGATAATCGGCCCGAGCTCCCGGCATTGACCATTATTTCAGACCGACAAAAAGGGTTGTAAGTAACAATCCAATAGAAGTTCCAACTTGTTATCAAGGGTATTACATGCACCACTTAGTTGATAACTTCAAGAAGAACTGAACGAGTTCTACATTGGCACAAAAATTCTAAAAAACTGCCCGTACAAAGTCCGTTTAACCATTCAAAGAGATCATGTCAGACACTCGGAGTGTAGACCAGAATGCTTCTGATTGGATAAGGGATATACCGACACACTTTTGGGGAAACCCCCATTTTCAAGGGGCTAGATATAATCATCTAACTTCAAACATTGCCGAGAGTTTTAACAAGTGGATACTAGAGGCACGGGACAAGCTCATCCTTCAACTTCCTAGGCGACGATGTACTTAAAGACAATTGAACCTTCCGTTTTTGCAGGAGGTCTGGGGAATCTGTAGGTGGGGAACTTGCCCACAATGAAGGTGTTATCATAGGTCTAGGTAATGAATTTGAGACAAAGAAGGAGCATGACATCAACGACTTTGATCCAATAGAAGGCCCCATAAGAATAGACTGTTATGAAGTACCACATCATCAAGGACAAGATTTTGATAGTGTATACATGTGTCGTAACCATCTTGTTGATTATGCCATATCTCAGAATTTTGTCTTGAGATTCAGAAAAAAGTGAGGAAGGACGTGTATGGGCAAAGTGTGCGGCAAATGGATGCTCATAGTGAGTTCATTGTTCTCAAGTTAATAAGATGAAGTACTTTAGGGTCAGGAGTTTTATAAACGTTCACTCATGTAGTGGTGTCAACCGATGGCTTGAAGAAAGTGGGTGGCACGAAAGATCAAGGATCGCCTGCATGACCAGCCTAGTCTAACACCAAAAGATTTTATAAATGATATTCAGCATGAACATGACGTCAAACTCTCTTATCAACAGGTGTGGCGGGGCAAGGAGGCAACAAAGATGATGATAGATGGTTCACATGGGAAAGCATATGTAGACATCTACTACTATATGTATAAGCTCTGAAGCACTAACCTTGGAACTGTATCGTGCATCTAGAAAGATGACCACAATAGATTCATGATAATATTTGTGGCCTACAGGCCTTATATACATGGTTTTATGTATAGGTGCAGGCCACCGATAGGGTTAGATGGAAACTTTTTGATAGGGCCATATTGTGGAATCTTGTTGTCCTCAATCGGAATAAATGCAAATAAAGGTACGTACCCAATAGCTTATGCAGCGGTTGAGGAAGAGACTCGTCCAAGTTGAGAATGGTTTTTGGAATTACTGAATGAATAGTTCGATAATCGGCCTGAGCTCCCGGCATTGACCATTATTTCAGACCGACAAAAAGGGTTGCAAGTAACAATCCAAGAGAAGTTTCCAACTTGTTATCAAGGGTATTACATGCACCACTTAGTTGAGAACTTCAAGAAGAACTGAACGAGTTCTACATTGGCACAAAAATTCTAAAAAACTGCCCGTACAAAGTCCGTTTAACCATTCAAAGAGATCATGTCAGACACTCGGAGTGTAGACCAGAATGCTTTTGATTGGATAAGGGATATACCGACACACTTTTGGGGAAATCCCCATTTTCAAGGGGCTAGATATAATCATCTAACTTCAAACATTGCCGAGAGTTTTAACAAGTGGATACTAGAGGCACGGGACAAGCTCATCCTTCAACTTCCTAGGCGACGATTTACTTAAAGACAATTGAACCTTCCTTTTTTGCAGGAGGTCTGGGAAATCTGTAGGTGGGGAACTCGCCCACAATGAAGGTGTTAACATAGGTCTAAGTAATAAATTTGAGACAAAGAAGGAGCATGACATCAATGACTTTGATCCAATAGAAGGCCCCATAAGAATAGACTGTTATGAAGTACCACGTCATCAAGGACAAGATTTTGATAGTGTATACATGTGTCGTTACCATCTTGTTGATTATGCCATATCTCAGAATTTTGTCTTGAGATTCAGAAAAAAGTGAGGAAGGACGTGTATGGGCAAAGTGTGCGGCAAATGGATGCTCATAGTGAGTTCATTGTTCTCAAGTTAATAAGATGAAGTACTTTAGGGTCAGGAGTTTTATAAATGTTCACTCATGTAGTGGTGTCAACCGATGGCTTGAAGAGAGTGGGTGGCACGAAAGATCAAGGATCGCCTGCATGACCAGCCTAGTCTAACACCAAAAGATTTTATAAATGATATTCAGCATGAACATGGCGTCAAACTCTCTTATCAACAAGTGTGGCGGGGCAAGGAGGCAACAAAGATGTTGATAGATGGTTCACATGGGAAAGCATATATAGACATCTACTATTATATGTATAAGCTCCGAAGCACTAACCTTGGAACTGTATCGTGCATCTAGAAAGATGACCACAATAGATTCATGATAATATTTGTGGCCTACAGGCCTTATATACATGGTTTTATGTATAGGTGCAGGCCACCGATAGGGTTAGATGGAAACTTTTTGATAGGGCCATATTGTGGAATCTTATTGTCTTCAATCGGAATAAATGCAAATAAAGGTACGTACCCAATAGCTTATGCAGCGGTTGAGGAAGAGACTCGTCCAAGTTGAGAATGGTTTTTGGAATTACTGAATGAATAGTTCGATAATTGGCCCGAGCTCTCGGCATTGACCATTATTTCAGACCGACAAAAAGGGTTGCAAGTAACAATCCTAGAGAAGTTTCCAACTTGTTATCAAGGGTATTACATGCACCACTTAGTTGAGAACTTCAAGAAGAACTGAACGAGTTCTACATTGGCACAAAAATTCTAAAAAACTGCCCGTACAAAGACTGTTTAACCATTTAAAGAGATCATGTCAGACACTCGGAGTGTAGACCAGGATGCTTCTGATTGGATAAGGGATATACCGACACACTTTTGGGGAAACCCCCACTTTCAAGGGGCTTGATATAATCATCTAACTTCAAAAATTGCCGAGAGTTTTAACAGGTGGATACTAGAGGCACGGGACAAGCTCATCCTTCAACTTCCTAAATGCCTTAGAATTCAACATATAACCAGGTTTTCAGAAAAAATTGCAATCCAGAAATTGGATCATCGGGCTTACTCCAACAATACAAAAGTAGATAGATAAGCGGATGGTGAAATCCAGATTCCTCCATGACATAATATAGGCACATGGAAGTAAGTACAAGGTTTGTAATGACAAGGAGTACTCTGTTAATTTGTCATTAAAGACATGCAGCTGTTGGGTATGGTAAATTAGTGGCTTTGCCGTCTACCCATGCCATTACCGCTATAGACCTTGAGCACCAAGAGGTAGCAAAGTATTGTTCGACTTATTTCACTGTAGAAATGTTTAAGAAGGCATATGAGATAGGATTCCAACCATTGCCTATAGATATTGAGTTGCTCGAGATCTACCACAGTTTTGTGCTGCCACCAGCAACTAAGCAGGCAAAGGGTCGATCAAGGAAACAACACATATGCACAAAGACTACGGAAACCAGGTCTTACAAGTGTAGAAGATGTGGGGTGGAAGGTCATAGCCGAAAGACATGTAAAGAACCTTTTTAGAGGTCGAGTGTAGAAGATGTGTGGTGGAGGACCATGGTAGTTATGTGTATTGTTGGCATCATGTCGCCAATAGAAGAATTGAAGTGAAAAGTGTTTGTCTCCTTATGCCACCTTTCAACAATCACAGACAATGCTCAATCGTCTAGATGCTCTATCTTGATGAGTGTTAAGGGGTATAGCCCAGAGTGTTTCACCAAGTCAGTCTATTTGTCGTTCTCCAAATGCCAACCATTTAGAGCAGTTGTCATCTCATTAGTCTTGTGAGGTGGGTTCCTCTCCTGACAATCAACAATGACCAATTGTGAATAATAAAAACTTCACAATACGTGCATTTTCATCCTATTACTATACTTCTGAACATTCTTGTAAAGTTCATACATGTCCATCCCAAATTATCTAAGAGGTATGACTCTTTTGCTGGATTAAAAGTGTGGGAATCTGGGGTCCTCCAGGAAAACCCTCTTCTTCACCCATGACCGTTGTAGTCCACGAACATTATCAGTAGACCATTCCAAGCATAGTTGATGACATACTCTTCAATACAAAAAACAAAATGAAAAGAATGGAACCAGACAAAACTGAATTATAGCTGGCAACAACTATACTGAATGACTCGAATGAAATAGAGGCAGAACATGTCCACAACTAGAAGCACAAATCTTACATTCAATTCCACTTAAGTCGTGTTCTAGCTGCCTCTGAGATGAGAGAGAGAGAGAGAGAGGCAGAGATAGCACTAATAAATTCCGGAAGCTCAATAGAAAATAACAAAAAAGTTAAAAGCCAAAATTCATGCATACAATATAAATATAAATTAACTTTGAATTAGCAAAAAATTACATACAAATTACCTAAATGAATTACTCAATAAAATTCCTTGATCCAACATAAGTCATTGAGAATAAACTCCACCAAAAAAACCAAGCATAAACTCAACCAAAAGACAGACTATAATCCATATAATGAAATCAACAAAATAATTTATCCCAGAAAACTGAACAAAGGGAGAACAAATTCCAATCCAACGACTCATTTGAAGCTAAGAGTTCACCCATAGCAATTCTACATAACAATATTAATAATTACCAAAAACATTGTGGAACAAACTATTTGACTAATCAATTTATCCATGGTAGAAATTTCAAAAAAATTGCATAAGATATACTAAGAATTAATGATGAATAAATCATGGATCTACTGAATAAAATATTTTTGGAAGACTCCTAATGTAGAAAATTACAGAAATAGCAAAGCAATCATACAATAAACACATAAATATCACATTAATAAAGCCCTAAAAAGAGTGAAGAAATACGATTTAGGTATTCAGTATAATTATATAAAAAAGAAAAATTACATAAATAGCAAATCAATCCCTATAATCTCTTTAACAAAAGGACCCTATTAGATGTGGGTATTCGCTGTAGAAAAACCAGCTTCAACCAGAAAAAACTTATTAAAGTTCTAGAGAGAGACCAACGAAATCTGCAACCACAATATCGAGATAATGACCAAAAATCATCTCAAAGTTTTAGAGAAAGACTCGAACTTTTCTGAAGATTCAATAATATCTCAAGCCAACACAAAAAGCAGCTCAGTAGAGCAAGTCTCAAAAATTTTAGAGAGAGAGACAAAAAGACCAAGACCATGAGAGAGAAGTATGAGTATACATAGTATCCTGGATGATGATATCGATAAGGAGAGAGTGGACTTCTGTGAGAAGACCATCTGTGTGGGCGTAGCGCTTCGGTTGGGCAGCTGAAGATAGAAGGAGACGCGTAGGGGGTGGGGCAGCAGAAGGGAGAGGAAGACGAGTACGGTTGGGGCAACAAAAGGGAGAGGGAGAGACGAAATGGAGAGAGGCAGAGAGAGCGAGATTGGGGCAAGTTTAAAAGGCACCACAGTTTTTTTAGAGCCGTGATGATTTTGGCTGCCACGGACTTGACACAACCGTGATGGTTTTGGTCGCCACAGATGACATAGCCGTGACAGGGTTAAAACAGGAATAAAAAAGAAAAGAAAAAAAAGAAGCTAAACGGGGATATAGATGTATTAAACGTAAAATGAAGCTAACTTTGAAATTTAGGCATCTTTGAAGGATATAATGGTCGGGTCCGGATCTGCCTCGCCCGGGCTCCTTCGAGGACCCGGGTCTGATAGACCTCATGTCAAACATCCTGACCTCCACGAGCGTGGGTGCGGCTCGTGTGTCATATGCGGATAGGTATGTTCAACTATGAGAGGATTTTAATGCGATGAAGGAGATAGACTCAAGCACCTATCGCACCGCAGTTGTGAGTTCGTAGGATAAGCCTAGGCTATTGCCATCTTTATATCAATGAACGAAAGCCCTCTAGCTGGTCAGCAGTGCGGTTTGGATATGGCCCCCTCTTGAAACTCAACACTCCACCTCAAAATCTCACTTGCAAACTGCTAATGGAATCCAAACAAAATGTACTCCTCTCTAATGTACCTTTTTATGGGTGAGTGATTCTTGTTTTGGTGGTAGAGGGTTTATAAAGATGAGAAGTAAGAGAGGGTAAGAAGAAAACAATGAGAATGAGAGTTTAGAGGTGGGAAGGAGGAGAAGAAAAATAAAGGAAGAGGAGAGACAACCCAAAGAAAATTGGGCGGCCTCCCAGCGTAACCTCTCCTAAGAGGTATTACTGGAGACAAAGAAAGCACCAAGCTCAAAGCCTTGGTACTCAGAGGATTTGGAAAGTGGAGTTACATGATTCAGCCTATAACTATGTCACTAAACCAAAAAGCCCCCTGAAAGTGGTCAAATAAAAGAAGAAAATGGACGGAAATGAAGCTTCTCACACCCAAGCACTATGTGGCCTGGTGGTTAGAATAGCAAAAGAGTCAAAACTCTAAAGAAAGCTTACTCAGGATAACCCTAACCCGAGTGACTGAGTATAAGAGAATCAATGTCCCTTATGACTTTACTTCACTGCATGAGAAAGTGGTTAGAGTAGTAAACCTAGAGGTCGGACCTTAAGACACTATCTGAGGACGACCCCTAGTCGAGTGCTCAGGAAATGAAGGAAGCAGCTAACAAAGAGAGAGAGAAAGATGGAAGAATTATAAAATGAAAATAAAATAAAACAAAGAATGAATTAAAGAGTGTGATTTAGAGAGAAGAGAGTGAAATAGATAGGTGCAAGAGATAGGGGGAAATGAAAATTAATGAGGATATAGGGGCATATGGAAGGTCAAGTGAAGATCTAAGTGTGGATGGTAGCTTAGATGAGAATATAGGGGCGGATAGAGGATAGTGAGGAGATAAAGACGTGCTGAGATGAGGGCGGATAGGGGTTGGACAAGATGAGGATGTGTTGGGGGCAGAGAGGAACTAGGGCGTGATAAGGTGGACATAGGTGAAGGACGTGCTAGAGGCGGATATGAGCTGAATACGTGATAGCGCGGATAGAGGTGAGGATGTGAGAGGGCATATGAGTGAAGATGTGATAGGGCGAATGAGTGAAGGGTGTGAGAGAGGTGAGAAGATAGGGGGGGATAGGGGTTAGGGCGGAGAGAGATGAATGGTCGAGATAGGGCGGATGGAGGTGAGGATGTGATAGGGCAGACGAGTGAAGGGCGTGAGAGAAGTGAGAAGATAGGGGCGGACAAGGGTTAGGGCAGATAGAGATGGGTGGACGAGTGAAGGGCGTGAGAGGATTGAGTAGACTTGCCTAAGGTACAGGTCTGTCACTTGACAAGAGAGGGAAAAAGTGAGATGAGAGAAAATAAGAGGAGGGAAATCGGGCCTGTCCGAGGCACGGGCCCATGGCTTTAGATGAGAGAGAGGGAGTAAGTGAGGATAGAGAGAAAGAAAGAGAGGGAGGGATGCTCCAAGCAAGAGAGAGAGAGAGAGAGAAAGGAGAGAGAGAAGAAGAAGAGAGAAAAAGAAAGAGGAGAGATAAAGAAGAGGGAGAAGAAAGAATGAAGAGAGAAAGAAAGGAGAGAAAATAGACATAGGATGAGCTTGAGCCTACGTGTGCATCCATCTGTCCCCTTGCATGCACATTAGAGAGAGAGGCTTGGGCTTGGTGGGTCAAGACTAGGATCCAAGGCTTAAGTGTATAGTTAGGTAGGTTAGGTTGAGGTATGGTGTATGGGAACTTAAGGAGTATAGCTTAGGTTAAGGTTCATGAGAAACTATGGTGTATGGTGTAGGGTAAGGTATAGGGTGTATGGTGCTTTAAGGTGTATGGTGTAGGGTAAGGTATAGGGTGTATGGTGCTTTAGGCTGTATGGTGTAGGGTAAGGTAAAGTGTATGCTACTCTATGGTGTAAGGGGTAGGGGATAGACTAAGGTGTATAGTGCTCTAGGGGTATTTTCTCTCTCTAGAAACCGTTTCTCTCTCCTCTCATCTTGAACCTTGAACTTGCAACCAAAGTAAAAGAACAAGCCAAAGCCTTAATTTCAAGAGTTTCTAAGAGGAAATTTCTTTTAGAATTCAAAAGCCTCATTACAAATGACTTGGGTTTAGATACCCTTTGATCGTCTTGAAACGGATTTTTAAGAGAGAACCCAAAATCCGGCCAAGTCCATAAACTTTGTGATTCTTCGACCACCAATCCGGCACAATCAATAACCTTTCAAGCCTTCATTTTGATCACAAATTGAAGAGGATACTATCTCGATCATTTTGCAATAATTTTTGTCTATTTTGGTCTCCGTTTGAGCATGTTCCAATTTTGGGAAGTCGCTAGAAAATAGGATTCTGACGACTGAAAAAGTATGTCATTTTCGACCTCAAAATTTGTGTCATCGATCTCCGATCATACATAAAAATTATATCAAACTGTAACTCTTCGAAGTACTGTCGCAATGGACCCCATACTTGCAACGATCCAATATTGGAATCTTAAGTTGTTGCTACTGTAATAGCTAGGTGGGCTATCTCGAAGTGTTTCTTCTAGATAGTTTGTTGAGGTGTGAAATTTTGAACTTGATTTCGGGCCTACATGATGCAAGCTTTTGATTCTATGGTCCCAATTTTCAGGATTTTCGGTGATCCTAAGGTTTGTGAGTTTTAGTCCAGGGTTTTTTGTTTTCTTAGAATTTCCTCTGCTATGAATGATGCATCTACACTAAGTATTAAACTCACACAAATTAAATTCAGGATTTTCGGTGATCCTAAGGTTTGTGAGTTTTAGTCCAAGGTTTTTTGTTTTCTTAGAATTTCCTCTGCTATGAATGATGCATCTACACTAGGTATTAAACTCACACAAATTAAATTCAATGCTTTGGAATACTTACATAAAAATGCTAAGTATGACTTTTAATACAGCCCCTAGTTCATATCTATAACTCTAGATTTTATTATTGACCTTGATTAACCTTTTTACGAGACGCTCTAGTGAACTTATATCTATCCCGAGACTCTTTGATGAATCTACACTTTATATCCATATGCTATTGTGAAGACAAAAAACCAACCTTCTTTTTGTCTATATTCATACCTCCGGATGCACAAAGCATAGAAATTTGCCTATCTTAAGATTTATTATTGACAAAACTATATCCCTTTTCTTCATCATTTATGAACCATGAGGACCGAAGATTTGTAAACTCATTTTAAATGAAAACAATCTTATACTTGCTAGAAGGGTAAGATAGAAATATAAACTTTCCCTACTAGTCCCTTTTGACGAAAATTCCACATCATCCTAGAATGATGTGCAAGAAAGGATGACACAGCTCATATTCAAAGTGGGATAAATAATTTAAGGGTGAAGTTTGCATAGGGATGCATATGTAAGTGTAGAGGTAAGATGCACCTTCAAATTTTATCATGCTATATAATTTTGATGTAAAATGTTTTAATATTACCTCAAAATTTATTTTTATATCTAATTATAAATTTTTAAATTTAAAAAATGGTTAAAATTAAGTAGATCTATAACATATGAAAATCTTGAAAATGGACGGTGTAGATAATATGTTATAAAATGCAGTATTTTTTAGACTTAAAATCTTTTTATTTTTCATAGTCATACATTTCGATATCGATATGATCAATCAAAAGGTTTTTCAACATTAAAACTACTTTTTCCTAAGGATTTTTGAGGGGCATCCGTAGTTCTACATTATAAGGTAGCATCTTTTTATAAACTTTTTGTATAATTTAAAGACAATAATTGTGTAAGACTACAAGGAACGCTACGCACACTACACAGCAACTATCGAACACGATCATCAACCACTAGCCGGTTCTCGATGGCTATGAATATTCACCAAAGAAACAATCAACAAGAAGCATAGATAGATATGCACATAGCCAGACAAACGTAGGAGTATATATATTCTCCAAAGAAAAGAGACCCCATGGTTTACGAAGAATATATCTTGTAGCAACTACAACTGTGATAGATTAAACATAGGTTTTTTGCTTCCCCAGTGTATGAAATAGTAAATGTAATTAACAAGGCATCCACAGATACTTTGAAATCGCTCGACCCAGAAATAAAAAAAAAACTTTGTATATAAAAGAATCTTGTTAGAGTGATTGTTTAAAATTCTCTTTAATTGCTTTTACATTCAACTTAAGATTTCCCCAAATGGATTACAATACCCCTTGCTTGTAAAGCTTGCAGATAGGTAACTTTTTTAATTGTATTGGTTCACACATCATACTCTGCAAATTTGTGATATATAT
>NW_006495813.1:1656963-1682164 GCF_000471905.2 Amborella trichopoda | reverse complement strand
AATGAATAATATTCGCCACCGTCATATACTTGCTATATCCGTGGCGGTTTATTGAACGGAGCTACAATGAACTACGTGGTCTGTGGCATTTTCTGTAGATTTTTCTACCGCAATGGGGCATGTTCTCCTTTATCCATTGAATGAAGCAAAATCATGTGCAACATGGGCAAAAGACTTTGTATTTGTCACACCAATTTAAGATTGCTACGACGAGTACAGATGATTACAAATCTCGTCCATATAGATATTTTTCATTGCTTGCCAAGTTTTGGTGCCCTAATATGGAAAGTGGCGAGAGCGGCATTTTTTCTAGGAACTATGGAAGGAGCGAAATAAGAGAGTTTTCGAGAGGGGCGTTTTACCTTTTGATGGGATTCTAAATTATATATCTCATTCTATTTGGAGCTGGCTGAGTGTTACTAAGGAGTGTTGAGGTATCGGTCAAACAGATGTTTTGTTAAACCTCCACAATCTTATCTATCTAAATGTCATCAAGAGTAGGCTTTTGGGTAGATGGGTACCACGTGTACATGGTTATTTTAAATTGAACTTTGATGGCAGTTCTTATGGTAACCCGGGAGAAGCAAGGATTGGGGTATAGTGAGAGATTCCTCTTGAATGGTTATCTTTGATATTTCTCTAGGTCATGCCAGTCATGCTGACCTAGCAGCACTTCTACAAGGGTTAAAGCTTTTTAAATCTAGAAATTTAGGTGTTTCTTGCATGGTTTAGGGTAATTCATTGAATGTAATTAAATGGTATACAAATGAGCAACGTGTGCCGTGGTCCTTAAAACCTTTGTGGTGCAAGATCCTTGATTTTGCCGGAGGGTTGATGGTGTCCTTCTAACACATCTACAGGAAAGCAAATACTTTGGCAAATTCTTTAGCTAAGAGAGGGGTGAAATTGTCTTTGCTAATGGTTTCTGATGATGTAAATTAGTTGTAATTTTCTTTTAGATCAATAAAGTAATTAACATTAGTAAAATAAAAAATAAAAATATGTAATACTTAAAAGGAAAGGTTTATATAGAGCCGAGGCTCTAAACAATTAAATTGGAGCCTACCTCAAAAATTTCATTAGAAGATGTTGTTTTGATGCCCAAATATCTTCAAATTGATCATCTCAACATCAAAATACTTGGACATGAGGAATAATTAGATTTCAAGTTTTTAAAATAGTGTATTTTGTTATGCATTTTTGGACCGTCAATTTTCAAGATTTTCAAGTTTTCATATATTTGTATTTTTTAAGCTTTAAATTTTATAAATAAATATGAAAAAAATATTTTAAGGCTATCACAAAGATTTCGAATAGTGAAACCACATATCTTGACACTATTTGAAAGTAGGCTCTAATTTGATTGTTTAGAGCCTAAGCTCTATACAAACCGCACCCATAGGGCCATATGAAAATTTTTAAATGTTTTTTTATTTTTATAAAGAGATATCTCCGTAAGATGAAAACAAATAGCATGTCATCAAATACTAATCCAGGTAAGTTTTGACCCCTTTGGATGAAGTTTTAATGTGTTTCATGATTCATCCCCTACACCATGTTTTCCTATTTGCGAAGTGCAGGCGGTTCGAGTCAGGTACAACCGTACAAGAAGAGAGTGCAACGAGATTTCGCGCGCGTCACTGCTGCTCTGTGTCTCTGTGTTCGCATAAGAGAGAGAGAGAGAGAGAGAGAGAGAGGACCGCATGCAGCCATGCACCAGTAGAGAGTGGGATTTATTGCTCGTAGGCAATCAGAACTAAAAATGGCCTGAATTCATGAAGCAAATGTTGACGCACTCTCTCCCTTTCTCTCCTCTCCCTCAAATCCCCATCCTACACACTAGACGTCCATTTCCTCTGTTTATGTCCAGGCCCAAGAAATCCATTCTCGTTGTTAGAGCAGAGTTCTCAGCTGGTGCTGCCTCATGGTTTCAGGGCATTGCAGCTGAAGCACTTGGTGGTTTTAGGTTAGGACAAGATTCAGAGAGCAATGGAATGGTAGCTGAGAACCCTAATAAGAGAGTTTCAGGAATCAGGGCAAATGCCAAGGAGAAGTGGGCTCGAGATAAGGAGAGCTACCTTAGCAAGGATGATGCTCTTCCTCTTCCCATGACTTATCCTGATTCCGCCCCTGTCTCTCCTGAAGAAATCGATGCTCGCCTTCGTTGTAACCCTCAAGTCCAGGTATTTATTAAGTTTTTTATTTTTGCTTTTTATTTTATTCTTAGATTTTTAATTTGAGTGTGAATATTGAATGCTGGCATTTTGCGCCTGGGGTTCACTGCTTATCCGTGATGAGTTTCCAATAGTTGATTTTTGTCACCACAATTGATTTTTCTATATTTTTGAGAACGTTAAATTGGGTTTGTTTTGAATAAAAAGCATTAAAAGATCAGATATTTGCATTGTTATAAAAATTTCTTATTTTATTTTGTTCCCCGGCAATTTCCATTCTCTGAGTCTTATCATCAGCTAACGTATTTCTTTTGAGAGATTGTCAATTGGGTTAGTTTCTGAGAACTGGTATCTCGGGCTTAGATATTTTGTTTTTGTTAACTTTTTATATTTTAATTGAATATTTTATTCAGGAGGTCTTTACTTAGTTGTTGGATCAGGATTGGAATGAGAATTGGTCTAATATATCATCTTACTTATATGTTTATCAGAAATTGCATTTTGTGAACTACACAGCAGTGGAACTTGTTTTGAATGAGAGCAATGGGAATGGTTCCTATGTGTATCGATACAAAGAGGAGTGAATTTGTTTTTTGAATTCATTTTCTTTTTTTATGAAAGATTTTATCACACATTTTTTAGCATGTTTTGGGTGCTACAGGACTGCAAGGAAGTTGTATATGAATGGACTGGCAAATGTAGGAGTTGTCAAGGTAGTGGTTATGTCAGTTACTACAATAAAAAGGGGCGTGAGACTGTATGCAAATGCATCCCTTGTCTCGGAATAGGTATTGCTCATCTCATCTTATTGCCTCATTTTTTCTTAAAATGATGTTTCATTGTTCTTTAGTTTATTAAGGAGAACTTCACAATGTGGTTCGTAGGAAATGATTACGAAATTGTTATGTAAGAAATTATTGACATGGTTTTTTCTCAAATAAATAAATAAAATGTAATGGTTCTTTATCAATTATACTTTCTTTTCGTTACAAAATAGTGAAACTAGTAGATTGAAATATGGCCATTTCTTATGAGTGAAGTCATTGGACAAATGACATTAGTTTCTATCTCTATAACATCACATGCTATGAAAATTAGGTCCTATATGTTGAAGGTGTTCGCTTGTTAGAACTTTATTTTCCATCATTAACCAATCAAACTAGGTGTTTTGCCCGTTGTAAGTAACATAGAGATATCCATGCTAGTTATTCCCATCGTATATTTTATACTTTTCACAAGGCTTCCAAAAAAAAAAAAAGAGAGAGGAAAAAGAAAAAAGAAAAAGAAAAACCTCTCCTTCCCATGTTTTACAGACTCGTGAAAAATTGATACGTACATGTTCATCACTTTGATCTATTTGCAAGCCTTTTTCGCGTTTGCAATGAGAATCAATTTGGTAACTAGATAATTATAGAACAAAAGGAACTAATATCCAAGTTTGACAATACCCAAGTTCTTTGAACTAGCATCTCATTGTAAGTCATGCGTTTCCCCTTCTTTTCCTCAAGGCCTTTTGGATGGATCTGATTCCCTTATCCTTAAGTTTCCTTTCCTTTAGGTTTCATATCTAGTCTTTTAGAAACCCACATCTGAGTCCTGATTCGAGCAGGGCCCATTGCAAGTTGGCTCGGCGAGTTTGCTTGAATCCCCAAAAGAGGAAAGCATATAAGGAAAAAAAATGCTCAGAAGGGAAATAAATATGAAAAATGAGAGGAAAAATTGTACATATATTTGGACAAAGAACTAGAAAACTTATACGTATTGAGGGTGTAAACAAGTTTGGCCTATTTCACTAATTGCAAGTGCCATACATTATGTGGTGGTTCTATGCTAGCACATAGCAATACTCACATTGAGAGGAACATACCAGGTAAATGCATTCTAAGTGGCTCGAACTACGGTCGACATAAATGACTTAAAGTACAACCAATGTGAATGAAGGGAATCATCGTTGTCATACCGACTATCTCTGTAATGGTTCAAAAGTGACTCTAATTGTTGGGTAACTTTGATATCTGCTCCTGAACTAATGTCCCAAAGGCTAGTCTAACACTTGTGCTCACTTCCACCACAATGCTTTTGCTTGCTCTCACAACTTCGTCTCTCACTATCCTCTGCTTCATTGGCCTCTTCATAATCCCCTTGCTTGTCAAATCGTATGCCTGCTCCAACTTGTACATCTTCATTCCCAATCTCCTAACCTTCCTCATCAATGGGCTCGAAACCTTCGAGTTCCCTCTTATTGAGAGCTGGAATCCAACTTGTACATCTTCATTCCCACTTTCCTGACCTTCCTCATCCATGGACTGCAAAACGTTTTTTTTCCCCCCCAAACCTTCTAGATCCCTCTTATTGAGAGCTGGAATCCACTTCCATCAAACACTCTATTCGTATCCTCTACAAAGATGTGACCCAAATTGATAGGGTTGTATTCTCACATTCCCTCCTCAACTGGAACTTTGAGAGGTTAAGGTTGTAATGGACATAGACCGGCTTGAGAAGGTTGGCCACAACTAAATTTTTTCTCCTTGGCCTGTGGATCCACTAGAATGTACTCCAGTTTTGCTCACACCCTGTAGGGCAATACATTTGGCTTGGCACCTTGACTGCAATTCTTTGTAGGTGGGGAGCTCTACTATTGTGAACTTGTCACTACTTTGCTGGAAAAGGAGAAAGTATTTATAAGAAAGGAGTCAAATGACAATAGATGTGCAATAGAAAAATTTAGCTCTATAAGAACTTGATAGTTAATTTGGATCTAGTGGAATGTGAGATCTAATTTAGGTCTAAAGTAACATGAAAGTTAACTTGAATCTAGAATCTAGTGTTAGATAATAAGGTCTTTTGTAAATCTCCCTTGCATATCCATACAATGAGATTTACTATTTTACAAATGTTGCTTACATAAATGCCCTAAGTTGGGGAAAGTTCTTCACAAGAGCTCTTACATCCTTAAGAGCTTCAAGCTGAGCTGTTCCATCTTGCGCAAATCTATTGATTCGATATCTGACCTGCCTTTATGATCTTGAGGTGGTTTGTTGTACATAGCATAGAAGTATGCTGAATTGAAGAAGAAACCTAGATTACAACCACATTTAAACAAATACTTGTGATTAATTATGTGAACCATCAGCATGGCATAAACATAATAAATACACCTGTAATCCAAATGGCTATAGTTATTAATATTTAATAGTTATACCATTATCTGCTCAGTGTAACCACTTATTCCCTTACTCTTGAAGTGCATATAACTTTGATGGCCTGTTTTGCACGATCAACTGCTTAATACAAGATTGCCACAAGAGGGGCCATAGCAGCTACAACTTGCTCACACCTATCCTGGAACGTTTAACCATTTGTTATCTCCTCAACTTCTCCTGCAGCCCGAATCCTTGAGAGATGGGAGTTGATCATTCATTTAAGGCAATCATTGTTTTAAGGCTAGCTTGCTATTTCAATGTCAAATCGTAATAAATCGAGCTAGAAAATCTAGTGATGGTTGGTCTAATCATTTCCCCACCCTCTATGTAGTGCCTCATTGTGCTGATAGCCATGAATAGTTGTACGTGAATTTCGTTATGGTCTTCCCCTTCTTAACATAATCTTTCACCTGCTTCAGTTCCTCAATAACTTGAAGCGCTTGGTCGATGTAGTGGTATGCACAAGGACTCCAAAATGCTTTCTCTTCCTCTTCCACATCAACCCCTTTCCTGCATTTCCATAGTTCTTTGCATTTCAGCTATGACTAGGACTATGTACTCCTTACCAATAAGCTTCAACACATCATCCAATAGCATGAACAATAGCTTCCATCTCTTGATCTTATGTGAGATATAGTGTCCACACTAGTATGGAAGGTTGTCCCCGGTGGACAATATACCATGAAATTAATCGATTTTCTCATAATGGTAACTCATGTTCTCTGCCACATAGCTTTGTAGTCATCCATGTATAGGTAAACCTCAGCCACGTCCTCTCCTAAGCAGAACTGACTAAGCTCGTATGCAATGGGAGGCTTTCTTCTCTGGCCCTGCATTAGCTGTTGTGGAATATCTGGAAGTCAATGTTTATTATATTGAAAGGAGACAACATCATAGAAGAACTTCACAATCACCTTTATCACATGCATCCTTACAGCTATAGTGAAACTTTACCTGATGGTCTCTTCTGATGATGATTTTAAAAGGAATGGGCCAAGTCGACCATCGGAGGCTGCATTCGATGGGTGGGTTGAGTGGTTTATGGAGGTGATCTAGCCTGTGCTCCTCACTCCTTTCCCCTCTCCATCATGCCAGTAGATCAAAATGAATCCACTGTGCTGCCCTCATATCGTCAACAACGTGGCTCTAGCTGGCCTAAAGGACTCCTGACCTCTAAATCTCGCCACATTGCTCGAGTGCCCTTGAGGAAACCCATCCTTTGAACCTCCACATCCCGCTTTGTTGGCCATATATATCCTCTAAACTTGCTCTGCATGAAAGTTTGAGTTGAGCCTCGAACTCATCCTCCCCCTCTGGTGACAAGGTGCATATTATTGGCTTCCAATAACCTCAACTTTCTTTTTTTCGTAGTCTTCTTCGCCTTTCCCAATGTGACAATTGCCAGCATTCGTTACTTTACGTTCATTGGCACCTTATTACAGCCGCCACATCACCCCTCACCTTTGTTTGGTGATGTTTCAAGTGGTTCATACCACCACTCAACTCCTTTGCATAAAATACAATCCAATCATTTTTCCCAAGCGAGATCCTTTATCTCTTACGACATACCCCAAATCGAAAGCTATAGCAAGTAGCGAGTGGCAATTAATTAGTCTTGGAACCCAAATATGCACACCCACATGCATTTCAATGGCAAAGAAATTGTTCGTCTCCTTTTTCTAAAATAAATATTGTTTACAGTCAAACAGAACGCATTTGGTTGGGAATTGGTGTTCCTAAATGTATTAGAAGTGCACACACATGTAAGCTATCCGGAAAGCATTTTAAAGCCTCCCAAATTGTAAATGTCCAGTTTTTTCTCAAAGAATTATTATTTACACCCAAATGGAATGTGTTTGGGTGGGGATTGGCACAACTAAATGCTTTAGACATGCTAGCACAAATTCTCAAAAAATAGATATGCAAACAAACACACATATATTAAAACAAAATATATGTTACTAAAAAAATTGCTGATTTTCCTTTTTTTTTTATAGAAACATGATTTGCACCCAAACAGAATGTGTTTTGGTGAAGATTGGCATCCTTAAATGCATTAGATGCACACAAAACATGTAAAAAAGCAATTTTATGCTAGAAAAGGGAAAATATGGAATAAACGTAGGGGGAAAAAAGTGAAATAAAGGAAATTCTGAAAAATTAGGAATAATTGCTTGGTATCAAGACTAATTGGTGAAGACCAGTTACTTCTACTCCACGCAAAAAAGATAATTAAATAAAATAAAATATTTACGAAATAATCCTTGCTACAATAATAGATCATTACCTTTTCTCATTTCTAGATATATTTCTATAAATTATTGAAAAAAAGGTTAGATATTTGAAGGAAAAATTAGATGAACTAGCTATTGCTTGACAAATGAAAGTCATTTCTATGTGAAATGCACCCTAGATCCATGTTTTTTTTTTGAGAAATAGGTTGACTGTATTAATAGAGTAAAGAATTACATATCTATCTAAACCTAAGATGGCAATCCCACAAATTGGGTGCTTTGACAACATAAGTTGAGATGGGGAGAGATAAGAAAAGAAGAAGAAATAATATAGAAAAGCAAAGGGGAAAATTACGTAAAAACGTGGGCAGAGCCCTACATAAGCTTAAATGATACAAAATCCTGGTGCAAAGGCTGGAGCAGAGGCCTTGAGGCGTGTGGCTTGGGCCTCGTGAAGCGAGAACTGGGTGCTCAGACTGTTGATCCATGTTGATCTAAAGTAAGTTGAAGGCATCGACCAAATTACATTAAAAAAAGTCACGCTGTGAAAAAAATTGAAAACTATGAAACATAATGTTATAGTGACCAACTCCTTTATTAAAAATGTTGACAGGCTGTTCAGAGGTTCTCATGTAAGGAGGGAAGATGACATTTGATTTTTCTGTTTCTTTTCTCTCTTTTTTTTTTTTTTTTCTCTCTCTCTTGAGGGAATATTTAACTGTATTGAAATAAAGTATTTACATCAAAAAATGGCTGCCCACAGACCAAGAGCTCTATACATAAATTGGTCTCTTAGTACCCATCAAAATCTTTTAAGCCGACTACAAAAGAATAGGCCATAGAAGGCCAGTACAAGGAGTTATGCAAATACTAAAATCAAAAGGACCTAAACTGGAAATCTTATATACTCTGTACTCTGTAGGGAATCTTAGTGTGTGGAAAGGGGTGGTTGTCTGGAGGTAGCCGGAGGAAGGAGGAGGATAAGGTGGCGAAACCAAACTGAGAAGTTACTGAGGTAAGCTTCTAGGGGAGTTGGAACTCCAGTGCACCTTGCTAATGATGTACTCCAAGTGGTTGTCATCCTTGTGCTGTGAGCTTGAATGGATGGAGAGGAAGGGGAAGGGAAAGAGATAGAAGAGTGAGAGTATGTGAAGTTGAGAAATAGGGATGACAAGTCTTACTGGTTGTTGAGAAGGGAGGGGATTGACTCTGTGATTGTCTTTAAAGAAGAATGTATTAATGGAATGGATAGAAATGTAGAAATATAAAAAAGGGTGCAATAGTAAATTTTAGCCAATCCCAAATAGTTAGGAAAAGGTTCTGATGATGAGTGGATTTTTCTCCCCCCCCCCTGTTTTTCTCTCTCTTCTTTTATATATAATATTAAATATTTCCTTTTTCGCTCTTCTTCTTCTTCTTGTTCTTTTTCCTCCTTTTCCTTCCTTTTGTTCCCAACTACTTTCATGCTTTTTCCACTTACTTCCATTTTTTATCCATGTAGTTCTTCCTCCAGAAGGAGAGAAGCACTGGAAGAGGTACCGAAAAGTATATGTGAAAATGCTTAATGCTTAGAGTGTAAGAAGAAAGATGAATTACCAAGGATTACTGTTGAGTGAGGTAGAGTTAGAAACTGGGGGAGAAGCTATGAGGCTGTTGAGGAGAGAGAAAAGGTGGAGGATTTCCTAGGACAGGGGCAAAGATGAGAGACTAAGGTTTGAGATTAGTGGTATGATTGGGTGTAGGGCAGAAGAGAGAAAATATAAGAAAGATCTGTGCCCGAGAGCAATGGTAGTTTGGGGATGAGAGAGACTCAGGTTCTAAGCAAAGGGGAGAGGAGGGGGAGGCACGGTTAAAGGCCCTACCTGTAGGCCTGCTGTCTGGCCTGCACTGACTACCCTTAGCTTGGTTTAGGAGTCTGCAACCTGGTTCGCACTTCTATGAACATGGCAGAAGCTCACTCTGCAATCCTTGCACAAAAGATGTAACTGGTCAAATGTGTGGTGAAATTGCCAAGGGCTTTGTGCTCTCTATGAAGCCCATGCTACGATCAACTCCTGTTTTCTCCTTCCACCTAGGTGGCCCTAGATCCAAATCTGAATGAGGCCACCAAGCTAATACATTCCAATATAGCCACTGATTCTGCAAAGGTGGAGTCTTGAATTCCCATTTCGAAAAGGATAGAAGGTCTCTCTCTCGACCAGGGTTTCCCACGGAGCATCCATTGGTGTTGAGCTTTGTCATGCACGTACTGACAATGAACTTTTTTTTGGGTAATTCAGTGGGGAAGATAGGCCCCTACCCATTTTTCAAGTAGATTAGGAGTTAACTTTTTGAAGGTATTAGTGAGGTGGTGTTAGCGGTGGGAATGGAAACCACAACATGGTGACTAGAGTGGGGGTTGCTACTACCACGACTCTTGCCCCTTTCCCGTACTGACAATCAACTTCTATGTGTTTTGTGCACTCATGGAATACTGAGTTGGTTGTTGTATAGATGGTAGCCTGATTATTACAATAGAGTGGGACAAACCTCTAAGGAAGAAAGTCCATGTCTTTGCGATATGCTCTGAACCATGCATGCTCACTTGAATTTGCTGCCAAAGCGTGGTACTTTGCTTCTTCACAAAGGCATGCGACAACATGTTTTGGGAAATTGTCAAATGAAACCCTGCCTAAGTCCTACATCTCAAAACCAATCTCCCCATTTCTTTCCTTTCAAGCAGCCCTAATACTCTTATATAAACTAGTGTTCAAAAAATAGAACCGCCCTCGAAAACCAACCAAGGGCCCGGTCCGAGTAACGGGTAAACCAACGAGTTCAACCGGCCTAACCAGGCAAGTCCCAGTCTGTCCAAAAAGTGTTAGAAAAATAAAAATAATACAAAAAAATCCCAAAAAATGAAGAGTATATTTAAGCATGATTAAACAAAGCTCATCAAAATGAAGTTGAAAAGTAGTGAAAAAATGGATTTTAAAAAATCGATTTGCGCCCAAGGGTATTCATAGCCAAAACACTTTCCAATCTTTTCCAAAATGATAAAAACATTAAAAAAACGCGTTATAAACAATCCCTTATTTTTTGGGATTCTATATAATTTTTTTGATTTTTTTTTAAAATACTAGGTCGGACCACCAAAACCGGTCAAAATCAGATTGGCAAGTGCCCCGTTTTGGTTTGATCGGCCGGTTCTGAGTTGGACCGGCCGAGTTTGCGAATACTGATTTATACCTTCAACCAACCCCTTCCGCATAACTTGTTCCCTTTTCATTATTTTCTCTTTGATTTTGTTGCTATGAAGTTTGTTCATTCTTCCCAAGCCTTAAGCACTTCCTTCTTTCTCTGTCAATCCTATTCCACGTCTTCCAACAAACCTCTCTCTTCTCTCTACTTTCTTCTTTATTCTCTCTTCTTTTCATGAAATCATCTCTTCTCCTTCTCTCTCTCTCTCTCTCTCTCTCTCTCTCTCTCTCTCTTCTTTCTGTTCCATTTTGACATGCAAAATTAGCCTAGAACATGGCGGCATCGCCGGATATTTCAGCCAAGGAAAACTGACCTGATTCATGGAAAAATTGGTAGAAAAATCATCTCTCTTCCTGCTGTTTTAAGAGATCTTGAAGCTTAGAGTGTCACATCATTTCTTTTTTCACGTACGTAGTTTCTCGCTGTTCTTTGTAAACCATACTAATTCTCGAGTAACTAATTTATGTTGTACCTTTTGGAAGCTCATGACCTGCCTTTTAGGTAATTGATAGTGATTTTCAGCAAAATATTCCTTTCTCACACTAGTTTACGAAACCTTGATTCCCAATCCAAGCAAGCCAACCAAAAGTCCAAGTTTCTACTATTTCCTCGTATCCAGTTGCGTTTCTCTTCTCTAAGTTGTCAAGAATGCAAAGCCTTGTCCAATGTCTCTCCCTTGAAGGTGTGGCATCTAGTTGGGCTTGATTGAAAATCAAGATAGATATTCGATAAAGTGTGGCAAAGTTTTTTGGACCTGGCCATTTGAAGCCCAAGGAATGATGATGAATTTGGGGGCGAATTGTAGAGAAAATTGATTCTGATCAGGTATAAGGTAAAGATAATTTGTAAACTGGGTCTAAGAATTATGCTTTTAATTTTAACCAGGAAAATGGGAGAAATATTATTGAGGGAAAAAGGCTTGCTGGTGTTGCAGTTTCTATTGCAGGTTTTCCTGCCACTTTGGTCAACAAAAAATCCATTTTTCCCACAAACCTGAAATAACAAATGTATGTCATTGTTATTTCCAAAATGCTGTAAAATTCTGATGGTCCAATACCAATAGTTGAAGCCAGTGATTTAAAAAACGTCGTGTCAGCATCGAATCGCCTGGTCCGACCAAGGAATTAGTCACCCTTGTCGATTCTATCAAACTATAGGAGTCGTCTGGGTTTAGAAGAGAATTGGCTATTTGCAGCAGTAAAACAATGTTTTGCTACAGTAATAAATGTCGTTTTGCTATAGTAAAATGCAAATTCATCGATCCGGACCCGTTTTTGGCCGGTTCATTGTTTTTGCATGTGTTTTTCGCTGGTTCACTACTTTTTGCGCACAGTCAATGAAGATCTAGACCGCCTATTCACTAATCCGGACCGGTTTTTGGGTTGCCTCGATCCGGGTCATGATCCATTTTTTGAATCATTGATTGAAACTATTGTCATAGAAGAGATTGAGGTAGATTTTGGATAGAATGTTTGTCAAAAATCAATTGCCCGGCATTGGAAATTGAGAGATGGAGAAGCAAGTGGATTTGATGTAGAGAAGAGGAGAGGAGAGAGAAGAGATAAGAGAGGAGTATGAAAGAGAGAAGACAATGGTTTAGGGGAAATTATTAGATGTGGTAAGAGAGAAAGAAGGGGTTTCAAAAGGATCAAATCAAAGAGAATAAATGAACTTCAAAAGGATCAAATCAAAGAGAATATAATGATGCACTCGAAAAAAGACAAATATAATGAAAAGGGCAGGCTGAGTTGTAGGGAAGGGGTTAGTTGAAGTTTAAATAAAAGTAATGGGGCACGTAAAAGGAAAGAAATTGGGAGGTCGTTTCAAAAGTTAGGAATAAGGGAGGGTTTTATTTAAAATTTCCCTTTTGTTTTTTCCTACGCCATGTAACAATATTGCTCCCAAAAAAAAGTTCAATAGCTAGTGGTGCATTGCCTATGAAGAGGACATCCTTCTTAACCTGCATTCGTATATGCACATTGATTAATGCGAGCATTGTGGTGCATGAGTATCACCTGCCTTTGAAATGATTTCGAGTAGTGTGTGATGTGATAGACTGCCTCAAGATGGCTAGTGTATGGAGCACACATGTATTGGCTCACTAAGCTAACTTTAGACGTGATTTTAGGGTGATTAATGGTCAAATAGAACCACTAATCCCTAATATTGAACAACATCCTTCAATGAAGTATCATACTTGTGTTTTGGTTGAAATTTGGGTCCTCCGGAGCCTATGTGAAGAGTTTCCTATTTCCTTGTTTTCTTAAGGAGGTCTAAGGTATACTTATTGATATAGGAAAATTAAGGTATACTTATTGATGCATGAAAATTTGAGGGAACAGTAAAATCAACAAGAAACAAAGCTAAACACAAGCATAATTTAAAGAAACTTAGGGTTTTTTCTCCATACCCCAAGCTAGGGTTGCAAAAGCCTAAGCTTTTCTCTCTCTTTCAATTTCTAAAAATCATGTGGAATTGCCCCCCTTAAGGCCCCGCACACCTCTTCTATATTATAATTTAATGTTTCAAGTACAAGAAGTATCCAAACAAATAGTTTATTGACCCATATATCCTAACTTAACTTAAAATTTGTAAAGACCGTTTTACCTTTGTGAACAGTACCCATAAACAATAATCATGATATTACTTATGAATAGTACGCATGAAATAAATAAAAATATATAATAACCCTAGAATTTCAAAAAACTAGAAAACCCTAGAAATAAATCTTCAAACTAAAACTATAATACATATTCTTGGAAATTGAATACAAAATAAAAAATAAGAATAATTTTGCCCTCCATCATTTTGTACTGGTTGGAGAAAACTCATCCTTGAGTTTTAAAGTGTGCTATGATGAATTCAGCATAGCACATTCATTAACTTTGTTTTTCTTTGTTGGCTCAAATATTATTCATGGTAAAGAGAATTCCTCAAGAAACGGATCCTGATATGTATATTGAAGAGTCGATGCAAATTTATCAAATTCGGCTGTTCTTGAACTCCCATTGAAAATCATGTAAGATATTTCAAACTCATTTTTTTTGGCCTTTAGAGGCATTCTCTTCTTCTAATTCATTACTCTTTGAAACCAAGGCCACAATTCGCGATTTATCAGTCAACCATACTTCCACTGTGTTAACAAGATTCCAATGTCCTAAATCTCTTAAATGCTCTACCTTCTTTATATTAATGAGATCTTCGAAGGCCATGATTTGGATCAGTCCTGCTGCTGCATTCTTTCCATATTTTTTTGCAAAATCTCCTCATCATCATCTTGATCCTCATCATAGATCGGATCCTCTAAGAGATATTATTGTTCATTTGAGCATATATCGAAAATTAGTGGTGAATCCCAATCTACAACTTGCTGATTTTTTATGCAATTTGTGTCAAAATAAAAGATCTCATCCTTCAAATCGAAAACCATAAAATGATGTTACCCAAATCTAGGTCTTCTGTCACTATCCTCATCACTCGACTCCCCATGCAGAGTGCAAAAGTAAAAAGGCTTGTACTTGAGATCCTCTTGGGCTGAAAGATCACTGTTCTTGTCCATTATTGGGCTTGCGAACTGCTTCATCAGCTGCTGAATTTGCCTTTCGAGTTCCTCAATTCTCTCATCTCTGGGATCACAGAGATATTTAAAAACCCCTGCACGACCCCTTTTTGCTGCCATGGGATCGTCGAAATCACAAACCCTAGGCAGATGATCAAGAGAAACCTACTGTAATCAACAAGATCTAGGCTTTGTTGTTGATCTAGGGCACAAAAATTGATGCGACAGTACAATGCTACAGTACTATCCATATGGATCGCAGGTTCTGATACCAATTTGATGCATGAAAATTTGAGGGAATAATAAAATCAGCAAGAAACGAAGCTAAACACAAACATAATTCAAAGAAACCTAGGGTTTCTTCTCCATACCTCCAGCTAGGGTTGTAAAAGCCTCCTCAAAGCCCTACACACCTCTTATATATTATAATTTAATATTCCGAGTAGTGTAGGAAAAATTGAATCAAAACGGTTAGCCGGACATGAGGCCGGAAGCAGTTACTCAGTACTAACCGGTAAATCGGCCGGTTCAACCTGCCTAACTAGACATGTCCAAGGCAGTCAAAAAAATGTTAAAAAATAAAAAATACAAAAAAAATCTAATAAAATATGAAATGTATATTTAAAGCATGATTAAACAAAGCATATCCAAATGAGGTTGAAAATTAATGAAAGATATGGATTTTAAAGAATCAATTTGTGCCCAAGAGTATTTTTGAATTTTTTTAAAAAAGGTGAAAAATGTAAAAATAAATATTAATGGCCAAAAAAATTTCCAATCTTTTACCAAAATGATGAAAACATTAAAAAATGCATTACAAACAAAATCCCTTATTTTATGGGATTTTTTATGATTGTTTTTTTTTTTTTAAAAAAAACTTTGGTCACCAAAACCAATCGAAACCGGAATTGACCAGTAGCCAGTTCTGATCTTACCGGGCGATTCCGATTTGAACTGCTTGATTTTTCCTACACTGGTTCCAAGTACAAAAATTGTCCAAACAAATAATACATTGACCCATATATCCTAACTTAAACTTAAAATTCGTAATGACAGTTTTACCCCTGTGAACAGTATCCATGAACAGTACTCGGGGATAGTACTTGTGAATAGTACTCATGAAATAAAAAAAAAATATAGAATTCCTAAAAAATTAAAAGCCCTAGAAATAAACCTTTAAACAAAAATTGTAATATACATCCTTTGAAATTGAATAAAGTAAAAAATAAGAATAATTTTGCCCTCCATCACTTATTTTGGGATGTAAAAATTCCTCTACGAATTTGCAACCTCAATGCCCAAAACCTATTTAAGCATACTCCATATCCTTAATGTCAAGTTATGTGCACAAATATTCCTTGTTTTTATTTATTTATTAGTATCATCCCTAGTACTGATAAAAATGTAGTCCCTTGCCTCTGTTTGTTTGCAAACATGGAATAATATGGAAGCTATTTTAATATCCAACATGTATCATGACTTTGCTGAATTTCTCAAACCATGCTTGAGGAGATTTTTAGACCATAGAGGGCTTTTTTAAGGCTACATAGAAGGCATGGTGGTGCCTTGTGACCTAGAACTGGTGGGTGCTGCATGTAGACTTCTTTGATATTTCCATGGAGGAAGGCAATTTTGACTACCAATTGGAATAATTCCTTATATTTATTTGCTGCAATAGAGAGGACCTGAAAAATTCCCATCTTAGTTGCAGGAGAATTTTTCATTGTAATCGGCTCTGTAACAATGGGTAAAGCCATTGGCCAAGAGTTTGGTTTTGTGTTGATCTATGGTTCCTTTTGGGAGCAATTTAATCTTATACAGCTGTCTGAGACCTATTGTCTTCCTTCTTGCAGGTAAAGGAACCAGATCCCAAATCTAGCCTTTTTAAGTGCCATTATCTCATCTTCTATGGTCGTTCAGGACAGATGATTACTTCATAGAAGGTTTCTCATTTTGAAACAGATTCAAGGGCAAAAAGAAAAGCAGATTGTGAGGGAGAGGTAGCTGAGTAGGAAAACGAATCTATCAATTGGATGAGGCTTTATTCTCTTTTCAGAAATCAATAAGTAAATTAGAATCTCATAGGGTAACACCTCAGTTGTGACCTGATTGCTAGGAGTTATTAGGAAAAGCTGGGTTATCTTGTGGATCTTAATGTTGTTTATCAATCAGACTAGGTTTTTGTCATAAGTCAGAGGGAAGGGATACTCACTCTGTCTGGTGATGACTCAGGTGGCGCATATGGTATAATGGAAATTCGTGAAACACTCCAATCTTCCCCTCAAGCGTATCAGACGATGATGTGGGGTCCTCAAAGAAATATGATGCATCTTCAAAGAATGTAACACTCCTTGAAATGTAGTACTTTTTATTTCTAGGATCAAAACTCTTATATCCTTTATGCTAAAAAATGTCCTAGAGAGATTCACTCGAAAGCTCTTAGGTTCCAACTTATCTTTTGTACTTTTTGGTAGATGGGCATAACATGCATATCTAAGGACCTTAAGATGCTAGAACAATTGATTGTGCCTGGTTTGCTTTCCCAAAATAGAACACCAATAGATGTTAGGCACATGGTAGTAAATATAACAGCCCTAGCTACCTTAAGGGGATGTGTATTCTTGCTCTCCACAACCCCAATTTGTTGTGGCATGGAAGGGAAAGCTATTGATAAGGAACACTGTTTCCTTGAAGGTGCTCAGTCATGTGCCGTTTGGCAAACAATTCCATTGTAATAGTGCAGAATTCGAAGTCTAGCATGGTATTGAGTTACAATCATTTTTATGAAAAACTTTAAACAAAAATACTAGTTCATCTTTAGATTTAATAGGGTAAATTCATGTGGTACTAGAGAAATCATCAATAAAACTACCACATTACATGTTACCAATAGAAAGCATAACGGGAGCTGGGCCCCATGCATCAGAATGAATCATATTAAATAGCTTGTCACATGGACTTTTAGTACGAGAAAAAGAAGTACAATATTGTTTGGACAACTAATACATTCACAACTTCTTCCCCTCCTTCCTTGTCATCATGAAATCCATTGATATTTTTATCAAACTAGTATATACCATTTGATTGCTTCATCGTATTTTACTCTCAGGCCTCAGATTCTGAAGATACAATTTGTAGGATAAAAGATTATGGGGAAATTTCTTGTCTTGGTAATGCTGCTAACAGAGAGAAGAAGATTAACAGAGAATTAACGACATAAGGAGAACATATGACAAAGGAAGGGTCCACCTGTGTAACATTGAGAGCTGAGGTGGTCGATCCATCAGCAAGACAAATATTTTGGTAGAAGGCATTGAAGAATCTTTAAAATAGAGGAAAGCAGCACAAAAATAAAAATATTAAGAGATAAGACAAACCTGACGCGCTTTCGATCAGAAAATTGGAATGCTCAAAATGAATCACATCCACAACTATTTTGATTTGATTAAGTTTTAGACAGGTTGTACTTTTCAAAAACCCTAGAAACAGGGTGAAAACCCAGTTTTCCTTTAGAAGAACTTTTAATTAGATATGAGGCTCCTTCAAAATGTATGCCAAAAGCTCAGCTTGACGTGCCAATGCAAAGTCCTAAATAAATTTAAGGTTTAAAGGTGTTTGAGCAGGAGATATCAATAGTTTGTAGTGATGATGTCTGCTCTAGGATTTGATTCATAGATCTAGGCAACAAAATATATTTATGGAAGCTGCACAGTGTAAGATTACTGCTCTGATAGCATTTTATAACAAGATTATTTGATGAGAAAGGGTTGGACTAGTGCTAGCCTACACAACAATGTTCAAGGAGAGAAACAAGACAGAAAAAAAAGGGAAGGAGTGGAACAACTACAGTTCCAGCTCCGTTTCGCATATTTTTTAATTATAGCATTTATGGAAACTGCCCTAGGATATTTTTACATTGCTCATAGACGTCTGCATATGAGCTGTAGATAAATATAACATAAGCATGGTACAAAACCATACATAAAGGACAAGTGTGGCCTTATGGGTCACATTTGGTTCAACATAAAGATTGTAATTAACTGCCAATTGTTTATCGATCCTTAAACCCCATCAATTCCAACCTCCCATTTATTTTTGGGACTAGTCTTTGGATCTACTTGATCCGAGGATCAGCAGTTCTTTGAACTTGAAATGTGAATTTTGATGATTCATCAGAATTATCAAATTGGTGATTATTATTATTGTTATTATTATTATTATTATTATTATCATCATCATCATCATCATCATCATCATTATTTTAAACCTGGTGTGAACAAATGATAAGGGGCTGAAAATAGGCTTATGGGGTTCTTTTGGGTCCTTAGTCTACTCTTGGCTGAAACATGGTATTTGTTTCATCTGTCCAAAACCATTAGTTTTAAAACTCTGCCAGACTTGCTAAGTCCTGGGTGAATATGGCCCGGACACATAGGCTCGTGAAAGAGGGACCAAGAACTGGATCCCTATAGGGACCCAGCTGGTTTTGCTCCTAAGACTTGGTTCCCCTCTGGTTCATGACCCACCAGACCTGCCACCCCCTATCTGGTCCAAGTGACTCGGGTGAGATCGAGCTTGAGTCATGGAGTTTTTGAACACTGCTCTTATCAGCTCACCCAGCAAACACACTTCTCATATTTTGTGTTATTGAAGATAGTCCTTTTGGAATCTCTATCATGTCTACTGTTGTAATTGAGATTCTCATAATAAAGGAAAAAATAGGCTGGACAGTCAGACAATACTTGGTTAGCTAGTAATGGATATCTCACTGTTGAGGTATATAAATTTACTCTTTGAGAGCCCTCAACCTTGACGAGAACCTCTTCATTCCCTTAAAAGGGTGCCCATGGACTTGAAGAACCTGACCTGAGCAAAAATCTCTTGTACTCAACGATGCAATAGATAGTTTACTCTAAAGGGCCATTTCGATCCATGGAAATGGATTACTTGGAAAAATCTATTTCCTATAAAATAGATTTCGGTTGTTTGGATGCTACATGGATGCATAACATTTTCATTTTTTTTTTAATTTTTTCGTTTAATATTTTTATTATATTATTCATTATAATGCCTTTTTTTATTAAATTTGAGATACTTTCTCTCTCTAAATATTTGAGATAATTTCTCTCTAAAAACATTTCAAGTAGTTTCTCTCTATTAAATTTGATATAGTTTCTCTCACTAAAAAAGTTTAAGTACTTTCTCTAAAACTTAAAATTTTTAATAGTTTCTCTCTAAAAATTGTAAGTACTTTCTCTCTCTAAAACTTGATATTGTTTGTCTCTCTAACATTTTAAGATACTTTTCTTTCTAAAACTTAAAATATGATAAAGTTTCTCTCTCTAAATTTTTTTGAGATAGTTTCTCTCTCTAAAACTTTTAAGATACTCTCTCTATAAAACTTAAAATTTGATATAGTTTCTCTTTCTAAAAATTAGAGACAGTTTCTCTCTCTAAAAGTTTTCAAATACTTTTTCTCTCTAAAACTTAAAATTTGAGATAGTTTCTCTTTAAAAATTTTTATATAGTTTCCCACTTTAAAAGTTTGAGATATTTTCTCTCTAAAAATTTTCAATTACTTACTCTCTCTAAAACTTAAATTTGAGATAGTTTCTCTCTCTTAAATTTTTGAGATATTCTCTTTAGAAATTTTCAAGTACTTTCTCTCTATAAAACTTAAAATTTGAGATAGTTTCTCTATCTAAAATTTGATAAATTTGAGATCGGTGTTTTAAAAAGCGCTAGGTGGGTCCCAGCCAGCCTGGGGGGTCTAGGCCGCCCAGTGCCTAGGCAGGCGCCCAGAACCTGGGCGGCCCAGTTGAATCCAAATAAGGATTCTGCAGTGCGGTTATGTCAGTATCAGTTATATGTATTGCAGTACATAATTCAAATTATACTACATATTAGCATTTAGCACACACTCCATAAACATAACAATAATCCATAAGTCGGTTCATACTCCATATCCAATTCAAACTTAAAATTTACAACCAAACAAATTATCAAAGCAAGTTATCAAATAGTATCACACCAGTATTGCAGTACACCACCATGAGGAAGAAAACAAAATTGAATTATGAAACTATGAAAGTAATACTTAAAGACTCAAAAGAATCTTCAATAGTGAAATACACAAAACTTCAATCAAAGTTCAAAGTCTTAGAATTATTCAACAATCAACATTCATCATTCATTCATCATCAGAAAATCTTGGGTCAGCTGCATTGGCATCATATTCATCGGAGTCGACGGAGTCGTCACCCTCCTCAACATATTAGTCGTCCCGTCCTCCTCCGTCTCTTCTGAATCAGCCTCTTCTTCCTCCATCCTTCTTATCTGTGCAGAAGATCTAGTGGCCCTAGGTCAACTGATGTCCCTGAAGCATCCATGACCATGTCCCATGTCAATCCTTCATGCCCCTCGACCTCATCATCATCAATTAACCACTGCATAGCATGGTCCATATTTTTTGATTTGATGGGGTCTCTCTTATCTCTCTTAGCAAACCTATCCTTCAAGGATCGATTGTATTTGACATAGACTAGGTCATTGAGCCTCTTTGATTCAAGCTTGTTCCTTTTCTTTGTATGAATCTAACAAAATCAAATGAAACGAATTAAAATCTAATATCTATGGTTCATGTATTATTTATAAAATTATACAAATTACCCTTAAGGCCTTACTCCTTCAAAAGTACTCCAATTGCGCTCACAACTGGATGAAGAAGTGGTTGGGTTTAAGATCCAAATGGCCAACTTTTGTAAATTTGGAGAACTAAACCCACGTTGGCTCCACCAATGGGCTGCAAAGATATAGAATAAAATCATAAATAAATAATAGAATTACTTGATTATTTGAACTTGATGAACTTAAGAATATTATTAATACCTGGATCAATTTTGGCCCTGTGCCTCATCGCCATTGGACATCGAAAAGACTTTAATGAGCACTTGTAATTTATCAGCTCATCAACGCATATAATATCCTGCATATCAGGATGAGGGACTAGCACCTCTACACACTCATTAAATCCATTCATAATTGTGTCTTTTGTTTGTATATCCTTGTCAATATAAAAAAAACCTGGGTTCAAATAATAACCAGCTGCATGC
The DNA here is from genome assembly GCF_000471905.2 of Amborella trichopoda. The sequence goes on along the minus strand of NW_006495813.1, from coordinate 1,660,642 downwards.
AATGGCCGATGTAGCTGCTATCCCATTTCTCATCAATAATCTCCCAGACAGGCTTGTTGCGGGTTTCTTCATCATTGAAATTTTGGGCTCTCTCTTTTGCATTTCTCCATAACATCATATATGTAGCCCCCATAGAAGGTTTGTCACTATCATCCATACGAAGGACTTTGACAAGAGGAAAAAATACCCTAATTTTTTGGGGCTTTCTCTCTCTAAAATTGGCTCCAACAAGTTTTAGGGTTCAAATGGATTCAAAACGCTAATTTTTGGCCCTTAAAAACAAAAACAAACAACCAAAATTGCCCCTTCCGAAATCAATTTCCGCCCCTGGGCGGCTGCCTAGGCGGTACGGAACCCACCTAGGCGGCCGCCCCGGGATCAACCGTCCAGACAGCCTAGGCGTTGGGCGGTCCGCTTTTTGAATCATTGTTTGAGATAGTTACTCTCTCTAAAATTTGACAGTTTCTATCTCTAAAATATTCTTTTTCTAAATTTTTTGAGATAGTTCTCTCTCTAAAAATTCTCTGTACTTTCTTTATCTAAAACTTAAAATTTGAGACAATTTCTCTCTAAGAATTGTTAGGTACGTTCTCTTTATAAAACCTAAATTTGAGATAGTTTCTCTCTCTAAAAATTTTCAAGTACTTTCTCTCTTTAAAATTTAGAATTTGAGGTAGTTTTCTCTCTAAATTTTTTGAAATAGTTTCTCTCTCTAAAACGTTTTTTAGATACTTCTCTCTAAAATTTGATATAGTTTCTCTCCCTAATATTTTAAGATATTTTCTATCTAAAGCTTAAAATTTGAATTAGTTTTTCTCCATAAAAACTTTGAGATAGTTTTGCATGTTGACCTACCTATAGGGGTGGCAATGGACTCGTATCCGACCTGGCGGGTATACCCGAAATGGGTCCAGGTATGAGTCCAAGTTTTGGACCAACAGGTAGGGTCCGGGTCCAATAAAGGATACCCGGATAGTCCCGGGTCCGGGTATGGGTCCTGCTATACCCGACCCGGCGGGTACCCGGACCCGAAATTTTAATTTATAAATTTTGTTGAGGTATATAATGTGAGGGACTAAATATATACTGTACACCCCTGAAGATCTACCTAAATATGCATTTTAAATTTCTTTTTATATCGAATCCTAAAAGCGAAAACCTGAAATCCCCATATCTCTATTCTACCTCCTAGTCCTTTGCTGCCCGTGCCTCCCAAACCCCCTACGACGCCATTAACCTGTTTAAACACAACAACAGGGATCCTTCCCTGAGCCCTCTCTTTTGCTGCGGCCCTGCGACCAGTCAGCTCCCTGGACATTGCTTGGATGGTGGTGGTATGAACCCTAGCTTCCAGAAGCTTCCTTGAGTTCATTAGAAGCTCCATGGCATGATTGCTTTTCCTTAATATCTTTGATCTCGATCTTCAACTGCCCTCTCTCTTTCTCATTGTCTCTCTCTAAACTCAGTCTTCGTCTCTCTATTCAACTCCCTCTCTCTCTATACTCCAACACACTCTCTCTAAATAGAGTGTCTCTGCCTCTGTTTCCTACCACTCTCACTCTGTTTTTCTAGAGAGAGAGAGAGAGAGAGAGAGGGAGGGCACAAAGAGAGAGGGAGATGTCATAAGGTGAGGGCCATAAAGCAGGGCCAAGCAAGAGAGATCATAGAGAGTAAACCACTGGTAGAGAGGGAACGTAGAAAGAGAGAGGAAGATATCTAAAAAAGGAAGAAATCTAGAGAGAGAAAAATTTAGTGTCGGGTACAGGTCGGGGTCCCGGGTCCAAAATTACCCATCGGGTATGGGTACGGGTATCGTCAATTTGGACCTGTGGGGTCCGAGTCCAGCTGGAGCCGACCTGTTGCCACCCCTACCTACCCATAGTGTAACCCCCATAGGAATATGTGTATATATAGGCACATTGCCCTACAATTTGTAGAGTGTAAAAGACATATATGTACTTTATCTTGTGCTTGAATATCACTCTCTATCTCTCTCTCTCCTCTCTCAATCTTAACATTGTATCATAGTAGGGCTTGAAACCCTAGGATATCCATGACTTACAACAACCCTAGAATCACGATGTTTCTTCCTTCTTGTGCTTGAAGTTGTGGTGTATCGGCAACTTCATATTCCAAATAAGATTATCCCACTTTCCTTTCCCAAAAGTAATTTTTGTCCTAATCTCAAAAAAGTCCTACTCTCTGACTTATCCAACACAAAAAAATTATACAAGTATATTCAATACCTATTCCATAGCTTTCTTGCCCAAATCGTACGGTTTTGAGTTTGAGAGAGAAGAAAAATGTTAGAAATTAGGCACAATGTTTCCTTGGGAAGTAGTCAGCCTGACCACCTAGGATTGATGATCACTATAGTTAGCTAGATGGGACAAAATACTTAGAATAATCCCAATTTGCCAAAGTCTTCATAGGAAGCCAGAGGAAATTAGGTTATATCACATGAAAAGTGAAAGAGCCTTCCATAGACAATCCATCCCATGATGAATGGAAAAGTGAGAACTGGGCAGTAATGACATGGTTTCGTGCTCTTCTTTAAGAGGTTCGTGTTAATGTATCAACTCCTAATCCTCTACATTTGGATAATCAAACAGCAATTTATATTGCCTCGAACCCAGTATTTTATGAAAGAACCAAGCATATTGAGGTGGACTGCCACTTTGGCAGAGAAAAGTTCTCTTCAAAGACGATAAGTACTCCATTTCATCGCTCCGAGAATCAGTTGGCAGACACACTTACCAATGCCTCTAATCGAGTTCGATTCAAGGATACTTTGAGCAAGCTGGCCATCTATGATATATATACTCTAGTTTGAGGGGGTGTCACAACTGTTATGGGCTCATGGCCATTAAACGTATGTAACAGCTGTAATTCCTATACATAATGGGCCTCATGAAGTGGCTGTTATGGTGTTATGGCCTCATGCCTTCCCTTATGAATAATGGATCTCGTGCCCATTAGAACCTGCTGTAACACCTATTGTAATTCCTAATGTAATTGTTGTAATTCTTTTGCATGTTGACCTACCCATAGTGTAACCCCCACAGGAATATGTGTACCTATAGGGCACAGTGCCCTACAAGTTTTAGATTGTCAAAAAACATGTGTATTTACTTTATCTTGTGATTGAATATTACTCTCTTTCTCTCCCTCTCTCTCTCTTTTCTCTCAATCTTAACAATTCCTACATTGTACTAACATAAAATCTAATTATGCCGAAGAGTAGTGTCATTCCTGTTTTGAAGCAAGTTACTTGGTGGAATTATGGTTGTGGTTAAAAGCATGGGGTCTTTGTCTAGTGGTTGGGTTCTTTGAAGAAGGAATTCTACATCTGTGATTACCGTTTTTTGCACTTGTGTGAAAGTGGTTACTGGTGCATCAGTGGTGGAGAGGTGGGCTATGGTGGGAGGTGGTGTTTTGGTCCATCAATGATCGAGCGGTGGTGGTAAAGAGCAAGTGATTATGGTGGGGTGGTGATCCCCTATTCATTTTGTACCTTGCAAATGGATGGTGGATGGTAGGGAGGAGACCTCAATGAGTCTGTCCTGGTTAGACCGGGCTACCAATTCAACAGATGCCCACGGAGTATTTAGATTGCGTGCGTGCATCTGAGAGAGAGAGAGAGAGAGAGAGAGAGAGAGAGAGAGAGAGAGAGAGACTA
>NW_006495813.1:1604592-1621076 GCF_000471905.2 Amborella trichopoda | reverse complement strand
CCTATCCCCTGTGTGCCTTGCCTCCCACGACTAGGTTAGGTATCTAGAAAATAAAGGCCAAGTTACTTGGTCATCAAGTTATCATACCATAATTATCTCCTCTACTTGTGTGAATGTCCTCTATATATAGAGGAACTTATTAATGTAAAACATTCATCTAAAATAGTAAATATGTAGCCAATTGGGCTTTGGATCTGTGGACGTAAGGCTTCGGCCTGAACCACATAAATATTGTGCTCTATCTTTTCTCTCTGTTCTCTATTCAATATTTGTGCATGTATGTTCTCACGAATTCTAACAAAAGCCGCCCAAACCGTATCAGTATTTAAATCACTCATAATTTAAAATAAGACAACAAACGCAATTTATTTGACTATTTTTTAACTATATTATTCAGAAATAATCATATGATTGGTTTTTCTTTTTGTTTTTATTATTCTTTGTTTTTCTATCTCTTTCTACCTTAAACTTATGTAAGTTCACTAATATAAAAGGGAAATGATCCAATACAATGGTTGTATAGTAGTATAATGTAACCACACATCTAAAAACCATATTTTTGGCATTTGTATGACCCCAAATTTTGCACACACATTCTCTTCATCTTCATAATCAATCCTACGAAAAACAATTTCAATTTGCACCCTAGATATGGTCAAAATTAGTCTGCATCCAACAATGAATCTCTACCATCCATTTGGTGAATTTCAAGATCTAGGCCTTAACAAATTCAAAATCACTTTTTTATTTTTTAGCATTATTAATCTAATGATGATAACGCTATATAAATATTTTGGGAATAAAAAAATACTTCTGAGGCCTATATCTAACCATCTCAATAAAATGGACGGCTTATATTAATTGGGCTAGAATTAAAACTTGCTAGAGCATTTTTTCAGAATTTTCTTTTTTATGATTGTTCTTCAGAATAAAAAGAGAGTACATTTAAAAATTCGTATGAAATAAATGTCACTAATATAGTTTTTGAAGATGGTTGCATTATACTACTATACAACCCTTTGCACGAAATCATTCCCCCATATGTTCCCCCCTTTTATGGAAAGCTATACGAACCTCTTTACGACTAAGAAAATTGTGCGGCCACTTCCAAATAAGCATCAAGGAATCAAGTATGGCTTCTTGCAATGAAGATGGGGAATCAGGGGTGAAAATTAACCTGGTCAAGGCCAGTCCAGCTTTTGGCTGGCCTTGTCTCCATAGTGCTGCCCAGGCTCGGCCCGGCCCTACAATGCTAGGATTGGGCAGAATTGGGCTGGCACTCGCCGTAACTCGGCCGTCAGGCCACAATTTGTGGCCTTGGCCCCATTTTTAGGGCCGGGCCGCCCAGCCTATTGCCAGCCCTAATGTTCTCTCCCTCCAGAAAAACGTGTGTACATGGATATGCGATGGAGAAGCAGCATTTCTAGTTGCAGGTCCAAGAGAACAATGTGAGACCATATTCCAACACCTAACACTATTCACTGCAATTCATATCAGTGTTTGAAAAAACGACCGGGTTACTTGGGTTTGGGCAGGAGCCGAGTTCGAGTTGTCCCAAGTTGGGGTTCCAACTCGGGGATATTAAAAAAAAATAAAAAATCATTAGATTTATAAAAATTTCAATAAATAAGAAATATTTTTACAATATGGTTTTTTTATGTTTTCTATCATTTTGGTAAAGACCATAAAGTATTTTGGTCATGCTTATTTTTATATTTTTCCCATCATTTTTTAAATAAAAATTTGAAAATACCTCCAGTAACAAACTGAATTTTCAAATTCTATTTTACACTACTTTTTTAACCACATTTAGATGTATGTAGTTTAATTATACTTTAAATCTATTTTCCTATCTTTAAATTTCTATTTTTTTTATTTTTTTAACAACTTTTTGCTACAACAGTACTCAACCTTACTTGGACAGAGTACTTGGTGTGGGCATGGGCCGAGTACTCGGCCCGAGCTGTGGTTTTGTACATTAATTCATATCAAGTTTCTAAACAAGAATCACAACAAGCTAACCACGATCTCAAAGAAGTGGGTGTCTCATTCTATCTAAGCTTGCCATACACGCTCCTCTCTCTCCTTCTCTCTTTCTCTCTCTCTCTGAGTCCACTAGGCAGTAGTGGATGGTGATAATTATGCCAATCCAGAATCATGATAGAAATAAGCAACGATATAGGATTCTCTCTCTCTGAGTCCACTAGGCATTAGTGGATGGTGATAACTATGCCAATCTGCCTAATGGATGGTGATAACTATGCTAATCCAGAATCATGATAGAAATAAGCAATGGTATAGGATTCTCTCTCTCTCTGAGTCCACTAGGCGATGGTGATAACCATGCCAATCCAGAATCATGATAGAAATAAGCATGGTATAGGATCAGAATATATGATAAGGGCGTTAGAATTATTAAGGGTATGTCTTGATATGATTCTCGATAAGAATGAATAAATAAGTCAAAATCAAAACATTGTATGAATGAGATTGTATGTTATCATAACATTTATTTTTGATACATAGTCACAATCATTTTTAGCTATTGGATGTGAAATCTAATAGATGAAAATATAAAACAATATTCGAGAAACTTTCTTTTAGACTTTGTGCCTAAACAACGGCACATCCTCAACCACTCATCTCATAGCTGTCAATAATGATTGTGACGTCCTTGTATCAAAAGTAAATGGTCTTAGCATATACATTTCCCATACAAATATAACCCAGCCCAAGGAAAGTTGTACATACACCAGCGGCTCATTGTATGTAGTGTAACACCAAAACATGTCATGTCTTGTCCGTTTAGTTCTGATGTTCAATAGTGGAGATCAATCACAGTTCCTTACGACAAAAAGCCAATTAGGCATAATTGTATGTCATGATGACATTTGACTATAGATTAATCATGAGAGTAACATATGCACCATGCACCATTAGGGTACCACGTATTTCTCATCATCAATGGGATTTGAAGTGCAGTTTTACTTTTTGTCTCCACGCTTAGGCCTTGAGTAAACTTTTTTCGCACTATAAATCACATAATATTCAGAGCAATCTGTATTTTTGGGCAATATGTGCGTGTGTAAAGAGAAGGAGAGCCATGCCTAAGCCACTCCCACCGAACCCGCGCTATGACTTGAGGTCCAAAGAGGACTTCAAGTTATGGTTGAAGAAATATGACAGATGGAGATAATCGCATTAGCAGGGTGGAGTTGGTGGAGTTGGTGCGCACTCTGAGGTCATGGTTCCCTCTGTGGAGAGCCCACAAGGCCTTGGCAGTTGCTGACTCCAACGGGGATGGTGTCATAGACAAAAATGAGATGGATGAGCTCGTAAAAGCCCTTCAAAAATGGCTAGGAATAAATATCAGTATTTCCTTATTAATGGTTGTTAACACTGTCCTTGTTTTGTAAGCTTTTCTAAAGGAACCTATATAACGTGAGGCCCATGTATCCATGGTCTTTGGCATGTATTAACACATTAAGGACACATCAGTATTTAATAAACTTGGACACATCATAAACTTTTTCCTGTGAAATATCAGCATCGAAGTCCTTAAGTGTCTCCTAGCATCATGCCTCATTGCTTCTCTGAAAATTGCAGGGACGTATTGTGTTTACAAGTCCAATTCTAAGATCGATATTTCCAACATGTACATCCATGCTAGATACCGACAAAATCTATATCTTCGTATCGATAATCTTGACTTCAGCATTATGATTGTGAAAAAAAAAAAAAAGATTTCAAGCTCTAAAAATATTATATATTGTAAAAAATTATCTAGACCGTTAGTGTTCAGAGATCCGTAAGATCTATATCTTTTTTGAGTTTCGAATTTCATTATCAATGTTGGAAATTGATTTTAGAACTATCATGGAGAAATCTGTTACCAAAAGTACCTTCTAGATAAGGATTTGAGGTGAGGCTTTATTTTGTTTTCATAAAACGTAAGCTTTATAAAAACCTCATCCAATATAGAAGGGGACTCTTATTGAGGCAAATTCCATTAGAAGGATCTCGGTTGGAGCATTATTATTATGTAGGCTTGTGATGGGCAATGGAGATTATGGTAGGAGTAATTGCATGGCATTCGGACTATGGCAGAAGGTGCCGCAAAGGAGCAGTCATTGTTCCCTTACGATGACGGACCATGGATGCATAATGTACCAGTTTGAATTCTGTTTTCTCTATCTCTATTATCCGAATGAATAGGAAATGCCGCTTGGTATTGAGGTGTACCAACTTCACAGGTATACCAACATCACTATATTATGGCATAACTTTTAGTGAAAACCTAAATTCAAGTACAAGACATTCAGAAATTTATGTTAAAATCTCTCTTATTTTTCTAATTTGAAAATCTCGCATGTTCTACTTTACTTCTTCTTTTGCTTTTTTTTCTTTTTTTTGCATTTTTAATTTTAGAAGGAGAAACAAAAAAAAAATTTCTTTTCTTTTTTAATAAATAGGGGTTACCTAAAACAACTGGTAACAGAGAGATAAAATAAATGAAAAACTTGATAAAGAAAGGTGAGTACTATGCTCAACCAGCAACAGTCTTCCGAAATATCTTTTTTTTTTTTTGCATTTTTAATTTTGTACATTAATTATTGTTTAGATATTGAATGTCATTAATCTCAACTGAAAAAGCAGTTTGGGTATTGGAAGTCCAAACCATCTTTTCGCAAAAAATAATGAGAAGTGGCAGGAGTTCAGGTTTTGTGGCCTTGAAAAGCCATCAACACACTTGTTTTTGTACTATTAAAGTTCAATTTGTATTGCCCATTTTTACCACATTCCTAGTTTGAGTGGAGTGTTAGAGTCACATGGATGAAACATACCATTACAACTGGTTGGAGATGTAGTGAACAGCATCACTCTTGCCTTGTGTATGACAAAGAAACATGGACATGGACTCACACCCTGGACTGGATTGGCTTAGTCCTTATGATGAACGGTTACCTTGTCAAGGTTGGTATTAGTTCATGGTGGCTGATGAAACATGTTCTCGTGTGCTCCAGGCCTTTCGATTTCCTTCATCTTCTTTTACTTCATGATGTGGTGCAATTGTCTTACTGTAGGGTTATAAAATAGTGGGATGTAATTTTTTCTATCTTGGATTATTGAAAACCGGTTCTTTGTCTCCGCAACCGATTTCTCTTGCCTTAAAGGAAAACTAGACACTCCGATTCGGTTCTTTGTCTGGGCTACTGAAAAACGTCTCATTGGGGCGGTATGTACATCGAATCTATTGATTCAGACAGTCAGATGGCCAATGACCCGGCGTGCGTTGTTGGGCTCCATCGATGCACCCTGCATTGTATTTGCTTAATTAAAGGATTTGCTGCCACTTTTGGATCTGTACTAACTTCGGTGCTCTGATTTTAAAATTTTTCTCTCGTTTCACACATAGGACCTGGTGATATTATCTTAAAATAGGTTATTTGAAATATTTGGGGAATATTCTAACGCTAACTATGGTTCAATGTGGACTCCAATTACTGTGTCCTATGATCTAGTATGCTAGTGCGCTTCAGGGTTTAGGGATTCTAGAATAAATCTAATTTTGGAAATGGTGTGTACACACCCTATGAAACCTAGTCATAGCTTCCCACATTAGTATCAAGGTTCCTTGTTTATTTTTTTTGAGAAATTATTAGATATATCCCTCAAAGATGCTTAAATTTCAAAGTTATCTTCATTTTATGTTTAATACATCTATATCCCCGTTTTAGCTTCTTTTTCTTCTTTTTTCATTCTAACCCCGTCATGGCTATGTCAAATCCATGGTGACCAAAACCGTCATAGCTCTACAAAAACCGTGGCGGTCATCATGGACTTGACATAGCCGTGGTGCTAGGCCAGGGTTTTCTCCCATGTTTTCGTCCCATTTTTTTTGCACCGAATGGACGTAGGGCATAGGGTTTTGGTGAAGAGATCGTCTGTGTGGGCATAGGGCTTCGGCTGGGCAGCAGAAAGGGAGAGGAAGAGGCGTAGGGGCTGGGCAACAGAAGGGAGATGGAGAGGAGTAGGGCTGGGGCAGCAGAAGGGAGAGGGAGAAACGAAATGGAGGCGGAGAGAACGAGATTGGGGCAAGTTTAAAAGGCATCACGGTTTTGTAGTGCCGTGACGGTTTTGGTCACCACGAACTCGACACAGTCATGACTATTTTGATCGCCACGGACTTGACATAGCCGTGACGGGGTTAAAATGGGAATAAACAAAAAGCTAAAACAAAGATATAGATGTATTAAACGTAAAATAAAAGTAATTTTGAAATTTAGAGATATTTGTTAATTTTTCACTTTTTTTACCAGTATTTTATTTTTTATTTATTTTTGAACGGGAAAGGCTCTTAAAAATCGAGCTTAAAAAATTAAGCATGTAAATTAAGAATGGCCATAGAGAATATCGGCTTGTAAATTAAGAATGGCGACAGAGAATATCGTTCGAACCCGGGCCAATATTTTCAAAAGGAAACACGAAAGGGTGGCCTTTGCTCATCAATAACAATAAGTGAAAGAATGGCGACAGAGAATATCGTTCGAACCCGGGCCAATATTTTCAAAAGGAAACACGAAAGGGTGGCCTTTGCTCATCAATAACAATAAGTGAGTGAGGGCTCAAAATAATGCGTCTGCCGGGAGTCGAACCCGGGTCTATTGCTTGGAAGGCAATTATCCTAACCGTTGGACTACAAACGCTTCTTGCACCCTCCGTCTCGCCCAAATAATACTAGTTACTGTAAAGAACGGTGTTGACAAGCCAAGTGTGGTAAATGTGACCTTACTCCTCTGTCAGCGAACGTGAAACCCACGCCTTCCGTGCTTGCTCACATATACTTCAAAACTAGGCTTAATTCTTGAAATTGTATGAGGATTTTTTCGGTCCAAAATTTTGAGAACCACAAAAGTGGGGGTGGGAATGGTTCAGGTTGACTCCGACCTGACTAGTTATACGTTGGACTAGGACTCGAGTCAGTTCAAGTCAATTGGAGTCAGACCCCCACCAGTAATGGGTCAGGTCGGCTCTAAAAATAAAAATATGGTATTTATTTTATATTATATATCTAATATCATTAATATGAATTTAATTATTTATACCAATTCGGTTTGACCCGAACCAACATGATCTAAGCTAGACTTGAGCTTGGACCTGACCGGGGTTGGATCATGGCAAATGGACTCAGATCGGATTTATCGGGCCTAAAATCTGGGTTCAAAGCCAGATTTAGTGGGCTCGACCCAACCTAAATCCCACTCCTACACCAAAGAATTACTAGATGATTATTTTCAAAAGAAAAAATTGAATTTTGAGTTTTTTGACACTTAAATCTTGCCCTTCAAAGATTAGATGGTCTCTATTCAATTTTGAGAAATTATTTTTTTCTAGTACATATAAAGTTGAATTTGAAAATATTTTTTAGTGAGGTTACTTCATGGGTTGAAGAGATTACATCCCAAAATTTGGAGTCCTATAATTACTCCTATTATGGGTTTTACCCCAAGGAGTAAATGGATAGTATACACTCCTAGGAGTATAAATTATTTTTTCCTTTATAACTGAAAAAAGTATTTTCGATGTTAAGCAGCCCTTGTAAAGAAGAAATAAGTATTTTCGATGTTAAGCAACCTTGTAAAGAAGACAAAACTACATGGTATAATGAAGCGCCTATACTCTTGAGTCGAGTGAGCAAGCAACGGTTCAGCATTAATCATGCCATACGTTATCCCTAGGGATTAAATTGTACATATGGACTCATATGCAACACGCATGGCTAGGGGGAGTTTTACGGCTTGAAGACCTTCATAATTAATTATTTTTTGACAATATTTCTTAATTTTATTGAGAATAAAGGATGATTATAAGAATATCAAGATAACACAGTTAAAAAAACTGCAAAGAAACACCTCACTAGGCTGAGTCATCCGCAACATAGCCTCTTTGTAAAAATGTCTAAAAGAAACCTCCGTACTATTGGAAATGTCCATGATTTGCATCCAAATCGATCTAAATCATCCAAGGTGGTATGAACTCTTTATTAAACTAATTAATTACATTAAGAGAATCCCTAACTACTAAACAAAATCATCCAATATGTCTATCCAATAAAACCTCAAGTCCTTGTAGCCGAGCACTAAGCTCCGCTCAATTTGGTGTAGCCCAACTACAAGGACCAACAAAACAAAAGATTTCGACACCTTCAGAGTTTCAAACTTTTCCACCAATTCCAGCAAGTCTCAGGTTCCCAAAGAGCTTCCATCAAAATTTAGGTTCATACCTCTTTTGTTAGGGGTTCCGACCTCCCTTTTGGTCACACCTTTGTTGGGTTTGGTGATAGCTAAATCACTACACCTATATTTTCTTCTAAGGATTAAAGGTATTATGGGAAATAGAAAATAGACTTTCTTGATAAACAAAAAAGTGATATCTTTATAAGAGTGTGAAGGAGAACAGATATCTTTATAAAAGAGTGCAGGAGGACATAATACCCATCCTTTTGGAGGTCACCCTTTTGGGGGTTATACGAATGGATCTCCAATATGGAGATGGGTCTCCAAGAGAGAGAGACATGGCCTCCGAGAGAGAGACGGAATTCCCATGAGTTTGATTTGGTTAACTTCCACTTCTAAAGAGAAAAAATCTCTATATTGCTCTATTTCAGGTAGCAGCATTGTGGTAGAAAAGAGCTTGAACGACGGTATTGCTCGGTCAGGAGAGCGGGTTTAGAAAGAAAGATCGGTGATGGGTTTTTACCAATGTTTAGAGATGAATATTATCTCTTGTAACTCAAAGCTATAATCTTCATTGTGATCGTGGATTTTTAGTTGTCGAGGCCTGAGTTTTGATTTGGTTAACTTCCACTTCTAAAGAGAAAAAATCTCTATATTGCTCTCTTTCCGGTAGCGGCATTGTGGTGGAAAAGAGCTTCATCGACGGTGTTGCTCGGTCAGGAGAGCGGGTTTAGAAAGGAAGATCGGTGATGGGTTTTTACCAATGTTTAGAGATAAGTATTATCTCTTGTAACTCAAAACTGTAATATTCATTGTAATAGTAGATTTCTAGTTGTCGAGGCCGTGGATGTAGCCCTACGGGGTGAGCCCCGTAAATCGTTTGTTGTTGTGGTGTGTTTTTTATGTTTGCTTTATTTCTCGCACTCGATTTATAGTTGTATTCATCTACTTCGCATTTAGTCAATCATGTATACGATCTTGGGCAGAATCTCGATGTTTGGGATCCTTGGTTTCGTAAGCTAGGGGTTCCCGAGAACCCTACAACCTTAACATAACTTTGATTAATCAAATCAACCAAATTTAGAGCTACATCTGCCTTAGACACCCCCATGCTTCCTTAGTAGCTGAAAACCAGCTCCAAAGAGTATGTAAAATCTTGTTTTTTATATTAAATACAAACCCCTTTAAATGTTCTCCTATCCTTTCATATTTGCCACAAAATTGCTGTCCGAAATATGTTCCCAATCATTTTCCCAACCTTTCGGTAAACCATAAAGATTCAACTACTTCAAAATCTCCTTATGAGTTCATGGTAACAACATCAATATTCCCATGCTTTGAAATGCCCAACTCCAAATACGGTAGGTAAATGAGTAGTGTAGAAACAAATGATCAACATTTTCTTCATTCCTCTTTACATAATAAACAAATAACCATAATTGTGCCCCTCTTCTTAAGACTTTCCTTGTTACAATCTTATCTTGTATAAGAACCCACATGAAAGATGGCACCTTATGGGGAATTGGCCGCTTCCGACTTTTATTCAACAATGGTTGTGTCCACCTTTGTCGTTCATGAAATAGAAGCCAATAGGCTAAGTTAACTGAAAAATTGTCATCACTTTCAATCTCCCGTCATCACTTTCAACCTCCCTGACCACCTCTTCTTCAGTATTATGCAGTGTTGGAAAGTCAACTCGGGCCGAATACTCCGCCCATGCCCCCAACCGAGTACTCACCCGAGTCCGAGTAACTTGCCCAAATAAAGCCAAGTACTATAGAACCTGAATATTTATTAAAAAATTAAATATTGTACAAAACAAATCCCAAAAAATAGAAAAAACATATTCAAAGTAAAATTCAACAAAACACAATCAAATGTTTACCGTTATATTGTGATTCATAAATAGTTATTAAAATTAAAAAATCAATACTGAGCTAGACTATAAAAGAATAACTCCACATTGGAGAGTTATTGTAGCTCGTAGAGGATTGTTTAAGGAATGTGAGATCTTTTGTATAAAAGTGGATTGGGATAGGCCGTCAAAGTAAGAGAAAATTACAAAAAATCTCAAGACTACACTTTCTATGCAAAATACATTTTTATGCAAATACCTCCCAACTTAATTTTTTTTCTTCACTTTTTTCCCCAAAATACATTTTTTATGCAAATACCTCCCAACCAAATAAAAAATAAAAAATGCCTAAATAATCCTCTCTTACTTTTTTACCTTACTTGCGCCTCTTTCTCCTCTATCCCACCAAAATAAGAGCTTCGGTACTATGTAAGTGTGGTCCGGCAGTAGGGCTCCAGCACGGTGTAAAGTGCAGTCCGGCAGTAGGGCTCCGGTACTGTGTAAAGTGCGGTCCGGCAGTTGCAAAGGGTGCGGTCCGACAGTTGCAAAGGGTGGTCTGGTAGTAGATGTTACTGGATTCCAGGGCTCCGACATTATGTAAAGGGTGGTCCGGCATACTCAATTTTGGTCTGATAGTTGCATAGTTGCCTTAGGGCGGTGTGACACTTGTGCGCTCCGACAATGTGCTACTGGGGTCCAAAAGTCAACATCAAATCTGGCCAAGATGAATTTTGTGTATAATGCAGGTATTTCTGTCTAAAAAAATAAACTTTTTCCCTTGGGGGATATTTGCATAGAAAGTTTGTTTTGGAGAAACGATTCAGTTGGGGATAAGTTCAATAGAAAGTGTGATCTTGGGAAATTTTTTGTAATTTTCCCTTAAAATTACTTGGACCTCACCTTTTCAAAAGGTGGGCTCAAACAACCTCTGCTAGTCAAACTTTTTAGGTGGGCTCTAATTTGATTGTTTAGAGCCTCGCTCTATATAAATTTTTTCGTTTCCAGAAACTAGTTTCAAAGAATGCTAAAGTAGCAGACGTGGCAGAAGGCACAGGAAACAGAATAAAGTAGAGGATCAATTGCAGGCACAATAGACAACTTTAAGTAGTACTAAATGAATATATGGAGTCTAAAGCAGCTGGAAACCCATTACCCTTGCCCGAGCAATATGAGACTTTGAAGCCAATGGGAAATTTAGTTTAAAATCAATATATGTCGAGGTGTAATGACAAAATGAGAGTGATGAAAGTCTCTCAAGGGCATGGAAACTTCCTGTGCCATTTAAAATGCAATGCTTCATATTGATTTTGGTTTTAGGAGGATTATTAACAATAGATATCCTACAAGACATGGTAAAAGACCTACCAATATATGTAGCTTGTGCAAAAATGATGGGAAAACAGGGGATCACATACTCTACAGTGTGAATACAGTAGAAAAGTATGGGAGTGGATGTTGCAGGAAATGGATCTCCAAATGCGTTTGTGCACACACTATTATGCAAATGAGAGTGGGTAATGCATCCAAGATAGCTTGTATTTTGTGGATGATAATGAAGCAGTGTTTCTAGAATCGGTCGAGGTGACTCGGACTTGGCCGAGTTACTCCGCCTCGGCCTAAGGGCTTCTGTACGTAAAGAATTTTGGGGGGTTTAGAGATATCAGTTGATGTATAATATTAAAGACATTTTGAGTATGAAGGGAACTAAAAAAGATACAAGTGGGAATATGGGAACCACCAAGAGAAGGGCTCAACCTACTAAATTTTGATGGGAGCTCTTTTGAGAATAAAGGAAGGGATCAACAAATTAAATTTTGATGGGAGCTCTTTCGAGAACACAGGTAGAGCAAGGGTGGAAGGCATTATACGATATCACAGAGGAAAATTTTTGATGAAATTTTGTAGACATACTAGAATACTAATTGCCAATGAATCATAATTGAGAGATTTGAGGCAAGTATTGAAGATTGCTAGAGCCGAAGATCATTGCGGAAGGAGACTCGATGAATGATAATATCGAGTAAAAGAGAGGTAGAGGTACCATGGGCTCTCGAGTTGATATGAAGAGAAATTCAAGATATGGGTAGGGATTCAAGATAATTTTCAAGCATGTATATAGGGAATAAGGAGGCAGATCTTTTGGCAAAAAGAGGAGTGCACAGCATGAATGTAATTAGTGAGTGAAATTTTGTGTGTGATATGTTTTGAGTGTATGTATTTGTAAATTTGAAATGAGATATTATTTTGTAGGAAGATATGAACCAGTGGGGCTATATTTTTTAGGACTCACAAATTCTCCAACACATCATTGTAGATTCATGTTGGGATCATTTAATAATTCTACAAAAAAAATATTAAAGCTTGAGCTGTTAAAATTGTAGACTCCAACAAATTGATTGTATTTGGGCTTCTGTCAATGCCATAGAGAAGGACAGAGTTTGGACCTTTATCTAGAGCTCGAGTTTATGCAATGTCTATGAGAGAGAGCCCTGTGTGGTACACAATTTAAATATAAGGTGCCGTGTTCTTGTCTTTCTTATTTATGGCGGGTGCAGCCTCCGTCTAATCACCGGCATGTAGACCAGATGAGGCTCTGGGATGCCTTTGTTTTGCTATTTCTTTTGGAATAGTTATGCAGTAGGATTCGAACTTCGGAATAATTGCAACATGGGTAATGGTAGTGTGTTCTGGCGGAGCCAACAGAACTGGTGGTCCGCCAAACGGGAAAACCAGATTTGGGGAGTGGTGGAGAACAAATATTTTCAGAAAACTTTCTCCGACCAAAACATATTCATGAAAAGAAATGGATTTCGAGCCCCATGAATGCCTCTCTACAATGACTCTAATATCAGTTATTGACCATCCATTTCAGCGGACTATAGATCAAGTTGAATTGAATGTTATTGGAGCACCAAAGTAAGTCAAAGTTAAACAGGGACATTTGATAAGTTTTTTGAAGCCTCTGTTCAAAAATGTGATTTTCCTTAATAAATACGACTGTTTTTTTTTCCTCTGATTTATCAAGAATCTCTTTCCTAAAAATTCTCTCTTAATTGGTATACCTAATTATAATTGTTATATCTAATTATAAGTTTTCTTTAAAAAAACTCATATGTACTACCACTTTGGAAAATTCTCTTATTTGTTATTTAAATTTATTCTAACAAACTAAATAACTAAAAATAAATAGGAAAATAAATCTACAAATAAGTAAATTCTAGAAGGAAGATTTTATATTTTATCCAATTAAATAAGCTCCACCAAGACTATCAAGGTCAAATAGGAAACCCAATCATAGGTATCCCTATCAAAAGCGTTACCTTAGAATTTGCACAAAATATAGTGTCGATTTCAACATTCATTTAAAAAAGTGTGAAACAGTTGGAATCTAAACCGTAAAGTTAAGTGTAAGAAATTGAAGAAAATTAGATGAAAATTCAATAGTTATAAAAGAAATGTTGAATTGCTCAAAAAATAAATAAATAAGTAATATATAAATAAAAAAATTATATTTGTTGTCATCAAAATATAGAAAAAATTATAGCCATCAGCTAGTCTATAGATTTGAGTACTACTTCTAGAAAACTATACGAAAATCAGTCATACTATCTCATATGTATCAAAAACGGCCTTACCCATCAATTACACCAAAGTCGGCAAATTATATCGTATCAATTAAAAGGTCAAATTACCTTACAAAATCATCAAAGGTATTAAAAAAGAGTGCCAAAATCTTTAAAAGTGTCAAAACATCGTAGTTAACATTAAGAGTATTATGTAACATTAGGAGTGTTGCTTTTTAAGTTTCATTTCATTCAAATTAACTCTTAAAGTACCGTACAAAATAATCAAATTGCCCTTGTTCAATATTGTAACCTAAACAAGCTGAGACATTTTAATAATTTAGTCCAACTTAAGTGGCACAAGCCAGAAGATAAAAATACCCGTTTGTCCCAGTTAGCAACAAGAATCTCCAAAGTAACAAAACTACCCTTAAATTGTTTAAGGTCAGCGACAAAGTCACTTCTTTTCATCGATTTGCTAACCCAAAACAAATAGGGATATTTTTGTCATTTCTTGGGTGGGCAATTTGATTCTTTTTTACTATATATATTTAAGGAGTTCATGTGTGAAAGCAACCCTCCTGATGATAAATTTGCCACCTTTAAGAATTTCATAACATGGTTTGATCCTTTAATTGATATTTTCCCTTTATGCAAAGGTTCTGCACATATCAAACAATTATGTATAGAAAGTTAGCACCATGTCAGGGTCCTCACAAATTATGGGCATCAGCTATTACACTTGTCCAAGCCATTGGATTTTCAACCTGAATTTTACAGCTGCATGAGAAGATCTTGGATTAAAACTACCAGAAATTCCATCCAGCATTCACGTATATCAAACCCTTCACAACTTTATTTTGAAGTTATAAACCTTCTAAAGATGTTTCTTACTCCAATTTAATGAATGCCAAAAAAAATTTGTTGTATTTCTACAGAAACCAACTTAAAACTGATGGAAAAGATGCTTTCATGGACGAAGTGGTCAATGTTACTTTTTAGACCTCAAATCCTGATTCATCCTGAAAGAAATGAATTTGTGCTCCGAATACACTAGATCTTATCATCCAACAAACGATGAGCTAAAGTCAAGATTAGAGCAGTAATTGATCTGAAGCAGTTTCTAAGCTCCAAGTCAATTTTTTTTAGACTAATCTCAGAGATGAATAAACATTGTTTTGAGAGTTTTGGGGCCATTCTAATCCCCTAACATGGTTTTTCTAGGGAAAAGTTTGAGGGTGAGGGCCTAAACAATCAAATTAAGACGCACCTCAAAAATTCACCAAAAGAGATTATTTTGATGCACAAAAATCCTCAAACCAATCATCTGAACCTCAAGATATATGGACATGATAAAAAAGGATTTCAAGTCTTGGAGATAGTGCATCTTGTACTGCATTTTTTGAACCATCAATTTTTAAGACTTTCAAATGTTCATAGATCTACTCGATCTATATACTAATTTTGAAACTTTAAATTTAATAATTAGAGATAAAATTGAATTTTAAGGACGTCACTAAAGATTTCCAGTACTGAAACAATATCTTTCGATATTTGAAGGTGCTTTGATTGTTTAGGGCCTCAGCCTTATAAAAACCACACCCTTATAGAGTGGTGAATGTGCACAGTATTGACCACATGGTCCACAAGAAGATTTCCCTCATTTTAGAGTAGAGCAGGCAAACAATACTCACAAGGACGACTGATTTTTTATTCAAAATATAGAAATATTTTCAAAATACATGGAAAAATACAACAGTGCCCATGACTTTTTGAGCATACTATACAAATCATAGATAATATATAAATTACCAAACGTTCATCTGTACAGAGGCTCACCTCATCATCTCATTGCCTTATCCAAACTATTTGGGGTTGGTGTACAAAGGCTCTCGTGCTTCCACGAAATAACGCACTGAAGAGCAGGAAAGTCCCACCAAATGGTGTGGGAAACAATAGTTATATCTTTGTATCCCCTTCATGCAGGGTTATCTGTGGAATCAATCAGAAAAAAATTCAGTGCCACTGGGAATATTCCACATAAAGCAGGCAGTTTTGCAATATCTTTTGATAGATACTCAGACAAATGTGATACAAAGGTTCGAGCACTGCCCAGGAACGGTATGCAGAAAGGCTAAATTTTTCTGTTTTCAAAATGGGTCTGCCAAATCTTGGATGTTGAACCAGAAGAGCAGTAAAAAATTGGATGTTTATGTGTACTCAAATTTCAATAGGGGCGCATCACGTGAAAGATAATAACAGTGAAAAAAGTTTTGTTCCCAATTACTTGTCAATATTGGCTGGAATTAAGATCGAGTTTCCAGCCATGTCAGTTAAACCCAAGGTCTTGCAAACATCTATTGATGCCAACTACTGTCAGCCAAAACTGAAACTATGACTTTTGTAACTAAGGTCCCATCGAACAATTCCAACATAGGAGTTATTCATAAATTGGGGAACATGTTAGTTTTTCTTTTGTAGTGTCATGGACATCTAGGCGCTGCTCTTTTGACAAGCAGGGTCATAGTTACCACGATTAGGATCTAATCAGATCCAGGATAGCGATTGGGATTGCAAGATCATGACAAGCCGGAACCGTCCTATGGGGTAAGGATTGTGACCTGCACACCCTAGAGATCTCCATCCCAATATGTGGGGGAGCTCGATCCAAGCTTATTCGGGATCGGATGATAATTATACATGATCAAGCTCCTTCTAGTTAAAAATCGAGGCCAAAGAGAGCACTTAACTAGTATTAGCTATGTACCGCTATACTATGCCACACAAGACACCGCTATACTCTCTCTCTGTCTTTCTCTCTCTCTCTCT
>NW_006495813.1:1567235-1603354 GCF_000471905.2 Amborella trichopoda | reverse complement strand
TCTCTATATATATATATATATATATATATATATATATATAACGAAGGCAGTTTCTATAAAGCCTAGGTCTTATGGAAAAAAAAAAGTAAAGCCTCACCGCGAAATCCTGTCCGAAAAATATTCCGGGCACAGGAAATCCCAAAGATGGCTCTAAAATTTGTTTCCACTAGTGATTATGAAATTTGTAGCTCAAAAAATGATACAGATCTTATGGATCTGTGAACACTTGAAAATGAACGGTCTAGATAACGTGTTATAAGATGTGATATTTTTAGGCTTGAAATCCTTTTTTTTTCACAACCATGATGATCAAGTTGAGAAGATTGATTTGACAGTTTTCTCAATGTAGGAACTATAATTTTCGATGAGTTTTGAGGTGAGGCTTCACTTTTGCCCATAAAGCCTTGGCCTAATATCCAATGAATTTTGAGGAGAGGATGCTGCTAAACTTTACAGCTATACTATAATACAATGATAAGGAATTTGGATCTCCTATAACTCAAAATCTCGATCTCTAGTAACGAGGATCGAGATTCCAAAGTTCAAAAACTGTGGAAGAGCAAGATTTCCTTCCCTGGACCGTAGGAGTGAGATTCCGCTCGGAGCATAATCAACCCCTTAATTGGAAGATCCCAGTAACTATGAGCAGGGTTATAAGGATCCATGACATTGAATATAGGGAGCAGACCAAGAAGGGTTATTTTTTACTACGAAATGGATGGGGGAAAGAAAATGGCCCTGTTCCCAAAAATTACTATGTCCAAATCGAAGCATAATTTTTTTTTGTAAATTTTGACAGCAACAAAAACAAAAGTATAGATGATGACCATTACCACTATTTTGATCACCATGAATAGTTGAAACGGTATCCAATGGAAATGATGATACATGGCATCTAATCATGAGTCCATATGAAAAATGAGGCACTTCGTTTATCTTCCAATACAACCTCGGGGCAAAAAGGACAACTTTCTTTTCATCAATGTTACTAATCAGGGATATCACAAAGAAAATGCATGAGAGACAGGACTTAAGAAAGCAAACCTCAAGAATAGCAGAAAGCAAGTGTGCTTTTATCCTTCTGCCTCCTGTTGCAATGGATTTGTC
The DNA here is from genome assembly GCF_000471905.2 of Amborella trichopoda. The sequence continues at coordinate 1,602,247 of NW_006495813.1, read as the reverse complement.
ATACACTTTCGAGGAATTAATTACAAGGTTGACCTTAAATATCGATATCAGGAAGAGGCATTTTCCAGTAGTTCCACGAATTAAAATCCTCCTGAAGCAGGGCATCCAATGGAAATATGAAACACAGTACCAAATTTATACAATATTAATGAATTCAATCATAACCTAAAGGTAAAAGATTCTATAATCCAGTGAACATGAACAACTTAACCAATTGGGGTCATCATTACGAAATGAACTGATGGAAGATGGTGGAGAGGGAGTGGATCCACCATACGGTCATGTCATGATACGGTGGGTAGGGCTGGCAATGGGCTGGGCCAGCCTAGCCCGACCTCGAGTCTAACCCTATTCCCCTGAAGGCCGGCCCAAGCCCAATCGGGGCCAAGCCAGGTAAAATTAAAGGAAAACAAAGCAAAAGGGATGAAAACATAAATGCCGGGCCTATCTTGGCCTGGCCCAGCCCTAGTTTTTTAGGGCCAGGCTGGCCAGGCCAGGCCATTGCCACCCCTAATGGCGGGTCCCACTCTCTCCCCATCTCCATCCATTTCCATGACAAAGATGATCCTAGAGCTATGGTTTTCCATAGTCCATTGGATTATAGTTCACTTTTTCAATTAGAATAGGCAGTAGAGGAATACCTGTTCAACTGATGACATGGCTGGAAACATGCCATTGACAAGTGAATGAAGTGATGTGTAGGATTTGTTATCCACACGTCGGTTCACCGCCACCTCACCCTGTTTGCACAAGCAACAAATAGGAAATGAATCAAAATGATTTATAGCAAATATCCACCCCCTTGTTAAGAAACATTAGGGACATTTTACAATACCTTGGGATTAATGATGAAGATTTTACTCTTTGGAATCCCAACCTTTAGATAACTAATCTCATCAGTGTCTCTGTTGCCAAAGCCCGCATAGAAGGGGTTTGTATCAGGAGGGAATAATGCTCTGATATCCTGTTAATCAGCAGAAAATAGGTTCGTATTACCTCCATTATGACTACATGAGAAATGCATGGACATGGACAGTGGACATGGACATGGTCTGTTTCTTCATTCTTTTTTTTGGGTTGAAAGTCAACTGTAAAAAGGAAAAAAGAAAAGGCCTCTTTCAGGTTCACACACATGCACATGCACACAAATATCCATGGAAGTCTACAACACATGTATACAGTTTACATACCATACAATATACAGTGTACACTGTCTATTCTCAGTGACAGACAGTGAAGATGAACCTTTGCTCTGCCTTTGCCCGTTATCATGGAGGCACAGTTCATAACCACCAACCATCATGCACGTGGAAAGTAGTGATTATGTGTCATACAAATGGTTTACTACATGTAAAATGGTTTGCAGGACCACACACACACACAAACACGTACTGATGGGTATTTGTCAATGTTGACTTGTGCCTTATTGCACCTCTGATATGTAATTTCCAAGGGTAACAGGTATACTAGTTATTGGTGAATGGAGCCCTATGTCCACTTACTCCATCCTAATCCCAATTTCTCTCTTTCGTCTTTCCCTTCTCAGGGCCTACTTTATGCATTTCCCTAATTCTTAACCCGAAATCAAAGAAAGATTGTTTTCATGTCTGGACCCTTCTCCTATAAAGAGAAGACTTTGAAACCTACAGACCTAATCGCCTTCCATCCTTTTTTTTTTGAGAGAAATCGGAGAAATCAAACCTCCTTTGGATCTTAGAGCTAGGACAACATATAAGAGATCAAAAGATATTATTTTGAAAATATCAAAAGGTATGCATTTATTGCTTTCAGCTGCTCCACAAATGTCAAAGAATGCTAGCAAGGGAGCACAGGCCAAAACTAATGCCTCATTAAGTTCGGCCTCAAATGTTTCCTGGGTATGGAGATACCTAGGGCAGCCAACCTGGAAGGCCGGTACACAGACTTCCAGGCAGGGCCTGCTTTCGGGATGTCATTTTAGGTTCATGAGCAATCTTGAGCCAGCTAGGCAGTACAAATTTGGGTAATAGGCCAGGCTATACAAATTTTGGGCCAGGCCCAGACCAAACTTGGCCATGCCTGAACGTGGTCAATGGCAGCCCTCTGTAAAGGAGCCAATCAGGCCAAGTAAGCCTGCAGGCTATTGAGCCAGCCTGGTTGTGGACAGGGCTAAGGCTACCATTTTTGGCTTGAGGGCTGGGCTTGAGGCAGGACTTAACTATATAACTTTCAGGCCTGGGCCTGGGCCTGGCCAGGAAAATTTATGCTGGGTCTGGGCTAATCCCAGCCAACAGCACTAACAGAAACATCCAGCTCTCTTTTGGTTGAGCTTAAGCCCTATTTTCTCAAATTTTTGTGCGAGACCATATACATATTAGAGCATATTGGACCTGATTCAACAGCATCTAAATTTGTTCCTGGACAAAGTTTGAAGCAAACTCAATAAAATGTTGAAGAAATCTGGCTTTTCTTCCTAGATGTAGTGCATCCTAAATCAAATGGAACTTCAGGTTTACAACTAACAACAATTAATTGTGTGAGGTAACTACCTACATAGGCCCATTTTGCAACTACATCCTCTAAAGGAAAATACAAATTTGAAATAATGTTGAATAAAAAATTGAGCAACCAGATCTAACAGACCCAAAAATATTCAGAGTGGTCTGCAAACATCTCCATGTTGTGGTTGCTAAACTCAATGAAGTAAGATGTATGTAATGGGCCACTTTTCTTCTCAAGGACAGTGATTTGGAATATGGTAGACGGGCAATATAAAAGGAAGACAATATCGCACTGCATCTTTGAACTACTCTTAGATATTATAAATTTACAAGGGAATAATATTTGGTAAGCACTGTGGTACATTAAGAGGGACTCAGAACAAAATTAGCCAACAGTGTTGGCCTACTAAAACTCCACCTCAGAGAACACAAAAAAAAAAAGAATGGTTATTGAACCCCAGAATCAGAACCCGTACTTCTTCCAGAGAGTCTCCTAATTGTTCCAAGCAACTAGAAAGAGATTCTTTAAGCAGAAAGAACTCAATTCAGGTGGAGGATAACCATCTAGAAGTTTTCACAACTCCATCATGTATGATGGAATCATCAAAGATTTAATCTTTTCGAAATCTGTATGTAACGCACTAGAGACTTGAGAAACAAAGAAAAGATGTGTACGAACGAGATATCTAGTAACAAGAAGAAGGAAAGGGCAAATAAAAAAACTCTCGAGCATTTGGTGATCTCAGATGTGTCCATATCAATCGATTGGGTAACTCATTATTTCGATGAATCGTTTCTTCGGGCACAAGAATATTCTGCAAACATTTACACAAATGCCCAGAACATTATGCCTTTCATGCGGGTCGGAACTTACCTGATACGGATTTTTATTTTTCTTTGCGAAAAAGGTTAAGGAATTTCGCTACCTTAGGACCATTATAGTTACAGCCATCGTTCAGCAGAGCTTCGGTTGTTGGCTCCCCCATCATCAGGTCACCAACTTCCTTGAGCTTCCCGCATTGGGCTGGTGTCAGCGCTCACACATGGTCTCACAACTTTGCAGAGAGACCTGTGTTTTAGGTAAACAGTCACCTGAGCCTGGTCAATGCGATCCCCTTTGTGAGAAGGCACCCCTTCTCCGGAAGTTACATGGCTATTTTGCCAAGTTCCTTAGAGAGAGTTGTCTCATGCCCCTTGGTATTCTCTACCTACCCACCTTTGTTGGTTTAGGTATCGGTACTCTTTTGTTGAGGGTCGTTCCAGCTTTTCCTAAGAGTAGGGTATAAATTACTTCAGCACCGTAGAGCCTAGTACTTGAACATTGGCTCGAGGCATTTCCTCTACCCCTTCTTACTATTAAAAAAAAAAGCAAGGTCACCTTGCATCCATGAACTGATAACCACCTTTCAGCTAACACTCCTCCGTCCCATGGGACCAACAAGGGGTAGTACAGGAATACTACTACAAGCAAGTAAGAGGCAAGAAATGTCACATTTCTCCCATGAAAAGCTTCCCTTACTTGGCTCAGTAATGCATTACAGAAAGTGAGGAGAAATGAAGAGAGGTCATAAAACAAGTTTCTGAAATTCATGAGCATCCAGCCCTTGTAGCCCACATAAGAGGTCTTCCAGGAAATGGAAGAGGAATATACCATTGGAATGGATTTGGTAATTAAATACCATGTTGCTTCCATTGCATAAAATTCGGAATATAAAATACAAATGTGGGAGACAAAGCCAGGCCTCAAGTGTTCCATCTTTTGCTTATATTGTCATATCTCAACACACCATCTTCCCCTATAGACACTTAATGAGATTATAGTCATTAATTAGATGCTTGGAAATAGAAATGCTAGTATAGGTGTTCATGATCTCGGAATGCAGGCAACTCTTAGCTTCATCAACCAATGTATCTAATATTGGTCTTTCATTATTCATGATAGAAAATTTTCCCTTTTACCAAAACTTACAACAAGGAAACAGGCTTTATGTATACAGTTATTGCTTCGCTTTTCGGAAAGTGTCTATTTATATCCTTTTTCACATGTCCAAGTATAAAAAATGAAAGGTCCTGAAATTGTGCATGTAAACAAAGAAAGAAAAGTAATATACTGCACCTCTAAGCATGAAATCTTGAATTCATGAGGAGCCCTTCTAATCACTACAAAAAACATAAGAAAAAAAAAGTTAAATTCAATGGCACACAACATAGAACAAAGAAGTCACTAATCTTCCATGCTTTGAGTACTACTTCATAGAAATATCCAAGTTGACAAAAATCAAAAGTGGAGTTAGTCCTATGCCACGTATCAAGGAATTCCATCACCAAAGCATGAAACCAAATGGCTGGACACACTCATGAATGCCATGTATGAAACAAAAGGAAGAAAGACACATACCTAAAAGTCACCATTAATAGCTACATATAAATTGATGGTGGTGAAAACCCTAGATCTGGTTCGTGTTGATCAAAAACTGAGATCTAAAAAATTGATATGGTGCATCAAATCCTATGGTTACTTTCTATCTAGGCCAAGTGTGTGATGTTGAACTGAAAGCCCTAGAATTGGTTGGGATATTTTAGTGTTTCAAAATTGGTTGTTGGACTCCTATAATACGTCTTACACCTGATCATGAGTTATAAGGCTCATATATCTAGATCTCATTTATGGATGACCGGATCTCTGTGAGAAGTCAAGTAGAGTGACTAATTATGTGAATCAGTGTCGGTCAAGCGACTCTTTATGTTAAATTAGTGAGTGTTTTCTGGTGTGTATTGGCTATGAAGTAGCTGATATGTCCAATATTAGTGATTCTAAGCACTTTTCTACCACCCATACTTAGGGTGTAACTTCTCACATTGGTGTCCATGGAGACAACCCTAGACTACATATTACAGTTGTTAAACTTGATGGGTCAAATTATCTGGAATGATCATAGTCTACTCAAATAACTACGTCACTGTCGATCCCAAGTCGGGATGAGAAAGGAGGATTGTGTTAGGTTGGCAGCCAACAAAAAACTTTTGCCACATCCCTATCATGAATCTTGAAACTTTTGCCACATCCCTATCATGAATCTTGATTGGAATAGGATTCGTGTAGACAATCCCAAATTGTTGGGATAAGGCTCGGATGACGATTATCATGATGGCCACAATCTGCTAAAATGTTTTTTTTTTTTTTTGAAGAAGTATGCTAAAATGTTTATGGTGGAAGAAGGAAGTTGGAGCATATCAATGGAAATATTATTGAAACTGTAGAGACATATCCCTCACGTGAGAAGTGGGAGACTGAAAATTTGATTGTAATGCTTGATTGTTGCACTCAATGCTACCTTCAGTTAGTCAGGGTTTCTTGTTTCTACAGACTACATAAGAGATCTGGGATTCGATACACCAAATTTACCCCCAAAGCAAAAATGTGTCTCGGGTGTACTGACTGAGGCAATAGATATCACATCTTCGACAAGAATTGTGGTCTCTAGCAGCATATTTCTCTTTACCTGGCAACCTATGAGAGGAGTTGGATCACTATCAGATGTTCCTAGAAGCAAGATGGGAATAAATACAAGGAGTTTGTGCAACATAATCATATCTTTGAGTTTCTGACTAGATTGAATCCTGACTGTGAGTTAGCTAGAGTTCAAATCGTCAATCAATTTAATCTTCCATTTCAATCACAACGTGAGGAAAGTAGAGAAAGTGTCAAACTGCATGCACAACCAATGGATCATTTTGCCTTTGTCTCAACCTCATTACCTCCTAAGAACAATAAGGGGTGTGGATCTCAAAAATTTGGAAAAGGGAATCCCAATCCAGTAGATAAAGATAAGCTAAAGTGTGATCCTTGTGGGTAGGAATGGCCACATTAAAGATAATTGTTAGGATTTGGTTGGTCAACCTGCAAAATTCAATCAACTTGGACAATTCAATGCATACAATGCTTCATCCGCTAGTAGCTCAGCAACTATCAATACATATCAAACACAACCTAATGCAGCTCTACCCTCCTCTTCTGCCCAAAAGGAGTTGATATCAGCTCCTAAGGAGAAAAGAGAGCCTTCATCAATTGTTTGCACAGTTCAATAGCCCAACTACTACCTCTACATCATCCTTTGCCCACTCAGGTATTTATGCTTCAACGAATCATGTCTTCTTTATCCCTCTGGACAGTCCTGGGTCATTGACACTGGAGCTTCCAATCATATGAATCGTATGTCTCCCATGTTTTCTTCTTATTCTCTTTGTTCTAGTACAGACAAGGTTAGAATTGTTGATCGATCGTTTTATTCCACTGCCAAAAAAGGAACAGTAAATATTTCCCGTCGAATATTTCCCGTCGATTGTCTCCTTCATCAATTCTTCATATTATTAGCTTTGATACAAACTTAATGTTTGTCAATAGCATTACCAAGAGAGTAAATTGTAGTATAACCTTCTTTCCTCCCATTGTATTTTTCAGGACGTGGATATGAGGGGAACGATTTGGTTATCGATATTTTTTATTGTTCAATCTGTTGTGGGGTCCATCCCCTGTTACTTCTATTTTTTGTTATTAATATTTGTTTCTTGTGGATGATTACTCTCATGGATCATCTTATGAAGACCAAAGATGAAGTTCCTAATATCTTCAAGATCTTTCACAAGATGATCTATACTCAGTTTGATACTAAAATTAAGGTCCTCAAGTCTGATCAAGATAGAGTACTGCAATGAAAAGTTGTCTTATCTTGAAGACAATAGCATAGAACATCAGATATCTTACTCATATACCCCGTAAGAAAATAGGGCAGCTGATGAAAGAATAAACACCTATTGTGAAGTTAGCCCTCTTGCATATGAATAGGATGTACTGGTTAGAAACAGTGATTATTGCATCCTATCTAATCAAACAAATGCCTTCTCATGTTCTGGGCTATAAATCTCCCCATAAACTTCTCCATCTTGATCATCCACATTTTAGTTTCTTTTTCTTTTTTGATAACTTATCCACATTTTAGTGTTCCTCCTAAACTATTTGGTTATGTTTGCTTTGCACATGTTCTTGGTGCAAAACATACAAAGTTGGACCCTAAATCCATGAAACATATTTTTCTTAGTCATCCATCCTCTCAAAAGGTTTACAAATGCTATGATTCAATGTCGGAGAAGAAATTTTGTTTCGATGGATGTAACATTCTCTGAATCCACTCATTTTTCCCCTACCTCTATTTAGGAGGAGCATAGTGTGTAAGGAAAGCCTCATGTTCCCCTTCCTCTTCCCACTTTTCTTGATTCTAGAGCTCAAGGCAACAATGGGCAGCATTCTTTTGATGTTGAAATTGGAAAAAAGTAATTAAAAGTCTATACTTGATGGAAACAAAAACAAGTGGAGACTACCGTAGCTGACATGCCTACAAGCCAGTTACAAACCTTTGATCAAGGTAATCCTAATTCTAATTCTATCACTTCTCAGCGAAATCAAATTGATTTGCCAATTGGTGTATAGAAAGGTAAGCGCAGTTGCAATACTCACCAAATTGGCAATTTTGTTTCTTTTGAGTCCTTGTCTCCTTCCAATGTTATAAAGGCTTTAGCTCATCCCAGGTGGAAGGAGGCTATCAGGGCATTATTTAAGAATGGTGCTTAGGAACTGGTAGACCCTTCTAAAGGGAAGAAGTTGGTTGGTTGCAAATGGGTCTACAATGTGAAAAGCACAAGGCTGATGGAACTATTGACATATACAAGGTAAGGTTACTGGGCAAGGGCTTTACTCGGACCTATTAAATAGACTACTAGGAAACATTTGCCCCTATGGCAAGATGAATTCATGGGGATACTTCTATCTCTGGCAGCTTACTTGGAGTGGACCTTGCATCAATTGGATATCAAGAATGCATTCCTTCATGGAGAATTATAGGAGGAATTGTACATGGTACCTCCACCTAGATTTCGCGCCCCTGGATGTGAACGAAAAAATTGTAGACTAAGAAAGGCAATCTATGGACCAAAGTAGTCTCCTCGAGACGTTTAATGGTGTTGTTCAAAGAATGAGGTATACTCGAATTCCTGTTGACCATACTTTATCACCAAAGATACCACGACCAGCAGTATTGTCCTAATTGTACATGTGGATGAGATTGTTGTTATAGGTAATTGTCCTAAGGAAATTCAACAACTTAAAAATTTTCTAGAGAGATAATTTGAAATCAAAGATCTAGGCCTATTGAATTTCTATTTTGAATAGAAGTGGCTAGGTTAAAAGGAGGAATTTTCATTTCTCAAAGGGAATATGTATTGGATCTCCTTAAGAAAACAGGAAAAGCTTAAGGCTAATCCAATTGACACACCTATAAAACAAAACCACAAGCTTCATGACCAAAGGGTGAAGCTCTCAACACAGTGGGTCAACTTATGTACCTTTCACTTACATGCGCAGACATTGCATATGTTGTGACTGTGATTAGTCAGTTTATGCATTCTCCATGAACCATCCACTTGAGGCTACTGTCGGAGTTCTCAGGTATCTAAAATTATCACAATAAAGGGGACTGTTGTTTGCTAATCATGGGTACTTACGACTTGAGGCCTATACAGAAGCAAACTGGGTTGGTCCTATTGTGGATCGAAGATTGACATCAAGGTACTGTACTTTTGTTGGAGGGAACCTTTTAACTCAGGAGTAAAAAGTAATCAAAGATCAAATACAGAATCTGAGTGTAGATCCCTGGGTCATGATACATCATGCATGTGAATTACTCTCGCTAAAAATCCTTTTACGAGAATTTGGTTTTTCAACGAAAAGGTCAATGTCCTTGTGCTGTGACAACAAGGCAGTAATTAGTATAGCTCACAATCCGCTCCAACATCATGGAACAAAGCATATAGAAGACCAGCTATCAAACATTCTTATCAAGGCTGTTGGGAAGCCTCAACTACAAATTATTTTAAGCAAGCTTATCATGACAGATATCTACACACTAACATAAGGGCGAGTGTTGCGAATAACTGAGTTTAAATTTATTTCTTTTTATATTTATGTCCCTAAGGACTTAATTGTCTTTTCCCCTAGACACTTTTAACATTTTAGTGTTAACATAAAGGAATTTAAGTGAAGAATGGGGGTCTAGGAAACAATATGGTGACCCCTCTCTCCTGCTTCCTCCTCACATGACTCTCTCTCACTCACGTCTCTCTCTCTCTCTCTCTCTCTCTCTCTCTCTCTCTCGATCTCTCGATCTGAGTTTCTCCTATACTCTTTCAAGATTTACATATTAGTTTGTAATAAAACTAAGTTCACCACTAGTGTCTATCATGAAAGATACATAAACAGTACCGTGTATGTTATATATATCATATGTGTTAAGTGTATGCATTTTCTGACTACGCAGTGATGTACAGTTGAAAATGATAAGCATTTGGGGCTTGGATGATTAAAATTTCTTGAGAAGTACATATCATCACCATTATCATCATAGCCTTTTCCCAATTAATTGGAGTCGGCTACACGAATCCTGATCCGTCATTCTGGGTCATACCCTCAGTGAGGCTATAAGTCCCTATATCTTTTCTCACTACTTCCAACCATGTCCTTTTGGGCCTACTCCTTGTCCTTTTTTAGCCTTCCACTTGAACTAACTTGCACCTCCTGATAGGTATTGTACTGGGTCTACGCCACACGTGGCTAGCCCACCTAAGTCTACTCACTCTCATCTTATCACCTATTGGTGCCACAACTAAATTTTTCCGAATGGATTCATTTCGAATTCTATCCCTTCTTGTGTTGCCACTCATCCATCTCACCATCCTCATCTCCAGTATACTCATTCTATGGGTATATTGTTTCTAACCACCCAACATTCCGCCCCCATAGAGCAAAGCTCGTCTCATAGTTGTCGTATAGAATTTTCCCTTCAGCTTCATTGGTATGTGGTGATCACATAAAATTCCGGTTGCACATCTCCACTTCACCCATCCAGCTCTAATTTTGTATGAAACATCTTCGTCAATCTCTCCATTTTCTAGGATTATCGATCCAATATATCGAAAGTGTGGTCTTTTGGTATTTCATGGCCATCAATCTTAACTACTTCCTCGCCTCTCCATATAGCTTGAAGCTAAATCCCTCTAAACCCACTATTGTAAAGAGTGACATGCAACTGATTGAATAACAAAGAACTTAAGAAAGATGAAGGACAACATGGCCAAATTTGTGATTAAGATTGCATTCTAGATTCTAAGGGAATAATAGATATGGCAGGTTATGTTAACTATAAAATGAAGGTGAACTAAACAATACCCTTCATGGGGGCAGATGTAAGAAACATGGATGTTGTCATAATTTAACATTCCTTATGGAGAGGCAGCTCACAGACACAGACCTTGTCATAATCTCAGTTAGATCCCCCAGCAATGAGGAAGGGGCTGCATAAATATATTACTCACATATCATCCAAGTATTCATTACATGTCATTCAATTTCAATATTATGTTAAAGTATAAACTCGAAGTTCATGTCTCACCAGATCAAGCTGGTTGAGTTAGTTTAGAGTTGTTGACAGCTATCTACTTGTTCAAGTGAGAGATGAAAGTGACATAAAGGTGAATGTAAAGTCAACAAGACTGATTCATAAGTTCATAACCATCTTCTTTACAGAATAAGTTTTACTTTTTAACAAAATTCCAAGTTGAATACACATGCCCAAAGGGAAAGAAGAAACCACGCCAGCAAGTGAAGAATTATGAGAGAATAATAAACACCTTCTCGATATAGTGAAGGAAATAAGCCATCTGGTGAAATAACAACCGGTCCATCAGGTAGTGCCTTCCCATCCTACAGATAAAGCACAAATGTTCATTTAAAAAAAATGACCGAATTATAAACTATAAAAAAAAAAGAATCATTTTTAGATTCGGTCATCCTCAGGAAGTGAAATGAATAACAATCCATTTATAAACAAGTTATAGATTCCCAAGATCTTTTCATTTTAAAATGACAAACATATTTTTCCTTTTGATGGCAACATAGAAACTCTATGCAAAACCTGCTTAAGGTTGAGAAGGAATCTCCTTGTAAGGTAGGCCTGAGAAATTGCACGTGCACTAAGAAATAGCAATTGGTAACCATTTTCCTGCAAGCACAGTGGAGTTGTAATATTACATACAAGATATCTCATAACCCATATATCATCACACATATACACATAAGATTACAACACAAACGGAGAAAAAAAAAAACTTCTAAATTTTCAGTAAACCCTATAGACCATAAATTTTAGTGAATTCCTAACAATGCCAATTCAGAGTGGAAGCACAGAAACCATAAATTAGATATGAGAATTCCTATTTACTTATATCAAATATTTGTCATTTTGCTTTTTATGAAATGCTCTCTAGAGATGAGAGCTTTAGCAAACATATACTTAGATACATGTAAGTTTAAAACATACAACCATAAGCATGTTTAGCAAGGCCCAAGAAACACCAAAAAAGTCATAGATCTTAATTTAACATCGAAACTAAATTTTCTTCTCAAGAGCAGCAATGTTTTAGCAAAATCCAGAAATTGAAGTACAATCCATATAAAGAAGAAGATGAGCAAGATCCATATAAGAGATGATCTGTGAATTATACAGGAATTTCAACTAACAGAAGTTCTTTCAATAATTTGTTGGACCAAAAATTTTCTAACTAGGCTGCCAAATGTTTATTTGAGACCAAGAAATTTTTGAACTTGACACCAAAGTTTAAAATCAGTAGGTGATTGACTAAGCAAAGAATGCATATCTTATTCTAATGGAATATTTGACACCTAAGTTTAAAATCAGGAGGTGATTGTGTCAGCAAAGAATACATATCTTATTCTAATGGAATATTTCCTTGAGGACCAGAATTGTTCAGATATGGAGGCAGATTTTGATAAAATTTTGTGGACTTAAAATTCCCTATCTATAAATAGTAGAAAATCAAGTGACTCATACTAACCCAAATATTGATAATAAAAGTTATCTTTTATGGAGCAAATAGTTGCAAAAGCTAGAATTTGTAAAAAGAACCATCAAAGTTGTGAGGGAAAGTGCAAATCCAACTAAACTGAAAAACTTATTTATCAACTCAATTTAAAAAGTAGAAGCCAGGTCTAGAATTCAACTCAGTTTAAAAAGTAGATGCCAGGTCTAGAATGAGTTACTAAATGCTAGTCATACTAGGTCAGGGGTATACTGGTAATTTCATAAACTGTTGTAACTTATGCTTGTATATGTAGTTCATGTTCATTGTACAGGATAAATATGTAATTTCTGGATTTATTATTATTATCTAACCATTAATTAATTGAGTTTAGGAAAATATAACGACATCTTGGAGTGCATCCCCTCATGAATGAATGAATCAGAGATCACGTCACTCTTCCTTGGCTTCCTCTTCATCCATCTCTACCTGTACCACAACTTCTTGTTCTCTCTCTAGTATTCAAGGCGATATTTTAACATGGTATAAGAGCAAGGTTCAACCATTAATGTCATCCCACTGATCAGAGGCATCAAAATCTCCGTTTATCTCTTTTCTTTGTCAGTCATTATTCAGATTGATCATTGTCAATATTGACGGGAAACCCTAGATCAGTCATCTTAACTTCGATTTTTGGACCTCTAAACCCGGATTCTCTTCTTCTCTCTAAATCTCTTCTTTGCCCTAAATCTCATCTCCTTTGAAGTGAACAATAAATTCGAGTACTGTTCATGTGAATACTAATATCTAGTTACCATTTACATGAACAGTAAACCCTAGTTACTATTTATGTGTACGCTAAAACCTAGTTGCTCTTCACATTTGAACAGTAAATTCCTTTTCTTTCCAAAAAAAAAAGAACTTATTTTGATTATCTTCTACTCATTTCATCCAATGGAAACTTCGAGTTTCCCCAATATTCCTTTTCCCAAAGTTACCATCAAATTTTCTTCTTTCAACTTAATTGTGTGGAAAGGAGTTACAATTCCTCTCATCAGAAGCCCACGATTGATGGGTCACATGATGCGACGTGCAAGGTACCACCACAGTTATCACCAAAGAGGAAATGAGTACAAAAGGAAAGAGATGATTGGCTAGTCAAGGACAAAGGATTAATTAGGCAGATTAATTCTATATTGTCAGAAGATACATTGGCACAAGCGGTTGATATAAATATGCTTAAGAATTGTGGAAGGAATTATAAAACTCATATCCCAGAAGTCTCAGGCTAGTCTAATGCACTTGATACAAGAACTTTTGAGTTGTAAAAAGCAAAATAAATCCATATCTAAGTACTTGGCCAAAATCAAAGGAATATGTGATTGGCTTGCTATGATTCAGCATCCTATTAACTTACTGACAAAGTGGACATTCCATGAAGGGTCTTGGAGATGAATATGCGACTTTTGTTACTAGTGGTACCTCTAGACCAACATATCGCACTTTTGTAGAATTACATTCTCTAATTCTTCAGTATGAAACTATATTCCCCAATAAAAGGATGGCACAGCAACCAAGTGTGATTTCTTATGATGTTTTGTTTGCCTACAATGATTACTCATCTCCTTGGAATGGCTTCCTTAGAGGTTGAAGCAAAGAAAGAAATGATAGAGAATGTGGCGGTCATGGTAGATGTGGGATTTATAGAAATACTGTTGGGCGTGCCATCCTACCTCCACCTAACAATAATAATAATGGGAATTCCAGTCCTGGGAATAATGGTATAATATGTTAGATCTATGGAAGGCATAACCACTCGGCCGCTAACTATTATAACAATATGCCTTCTCAAAAAATATGATGGACATCCATGACCACGATATGAAAGCGACCAGCATGTTGTTGATAAGGTCATCAGTAATGAAAGTGGAGTTCATAATGTTGGAAGACAGCCAACCGCATTGAATATATCGATGGAGAATCTAGCCATTACATCACCATCCTAAGCTGCATGAATTTTTTATTGTGGGGAAGCCAACAATTTGATAGGAAATTCAGGTATGGTCTCTTCCCTTGTCCCTTACTCACACAGTGGGTCTATTATAACTAGAGATGGATCCTCTCATCATAATATAAATGTCAGGGATGTCAAAATTCAGTCTTCTAAAGGTCCTATACATCTAAAAATGTTGTCCTTGTCCTTAATTTCAAAAGCAATCTTATTTCTGTCACAATTGGCTTGACAAATCATGTCTTCTTGTTATTTACTCCCCATTGTATTTTATTGAAGGACCTACATCAAGAACCATGTTCACTTCAAGACGTGAAGAGTTGTACATAGTTTATGAGGAAAAGAAGTTCCAAACTCTGGCCATGTCTTGTCGTGTTTATAAGGATGCCAATTTTTGGCATCATAGATTGGGTCATTGTGTATGGAGCCTTTAAATAAGTTGAGTAGAGGACTTGTTTCCTCCAACATTGGTCTTCCTTCCTAGCGAGTTTATTTGTCATGGTTATCAACTGGGAAAACATGTCTAGTTGTCATTTGTTTCTAAAAATAAAAGACCTTCTTCTCCATTTGAGTGTATCCTAATGTATGGGGTTCAGCACCAACCGCATCTCCTTCCAATTCCCTTTATTATGTGATCCTTTTTTATGACTTCTCTAGATTTACATGGATTTTCTTTCTTAATAACAAACTTCATGTATTTGAAACGTTTGGTCATTTCAAGTTGTTTGTTGAAAAAACTTCCATAAGCAGATTTTGAACTTCTGTAATGACGGACAGAGGGAGAACTCAACTTATATGTATAAAAATTACCTAGGGGGCAATGGGATGGAGCAACAAATTTCTTGTCCTTATACTCCACAACAAAATGGAGTGGCGGAAAGGAAACATAAACATAAAAATGAAGTAGGATTTATTCTTATATTTTCAAGTGGAGTTTCAAAGTTTTTACGAACCGAAGCTTTTCATACAGCTACCGTCTTGATAAATAGACTTCCAGGTGGTATTGGATGGAAATATCTATACCTACACTGCTTGGAAGAACTCCTGACTATTCTATCTTGAGGTGTTTTGGATGTTGGTATTATGTCCATATTTTAGTTGTTGGGATCAGAAGTAGGATCGGGCTTGAGTGTGCGGGATCGTGAAATGCTAGAAAATCGCTTTGGTTGAGAGCATCGTCCGCACACTGCATACTTTACGGATCTAGATCCCAAATGTTAGATACTGAGATCCCAACCTTTTGGGGATCTTGATCCCAGCCTTTTAGGATCTTGACCCTAACATTTTGTGGCTCACAACCTTAAAGAGTATGTAATCTTGGACAATTTATACTCCCTCTAAAGTAGGGATCTCTTTAATGCATGGCCAGCAAGCAATGCAAATCGCTAGCTGGTTATAAATTACAAAAATTATCAATTTGGTTGCTATCTTGGTTTTTAATGTTGGGATAGAGATCCCCAACAATAGGAATCAGGGTCCCTACCAATGGGATCAAGATCCTTAAATTTAAAAACCCCCTAAGATCCCTTTCCCTGGAGTGCTGGAGCGAGATTCCGCGGTGGAATCACCACCTATGTTGGGAGATCCTGGCAACTATGGTCCATGGTGTACAAGTAAACTTGATCCTAAGGCAGAAACATGTATTTTTGTGGGATACTCATATGATCATAAAGGCTATAGATGTTCTTATCCCCAGAGGATAGGAATTTTTGTTTCTAGACATGTAACATTAAACGAGTCGAACATGTTTACTCCTCCAGAGTATGATACTATAGGTGAAAGTCTGTATTCAAATGAAAGAAACAAACATAAGAATGATAGTGAACTATTCTTCATAAGTCGACATCAAATGGAAAATTTTGTTGAATGTAATATTGAGAAACGTGGCGATGATGAAGATATTGTTCCTTGTAATCGAGGAGACGACTTATGCCATTCTACAAGGATGACCTGCAAATACGCCAAAGTAGGGGCTCAACACAAAATGCTCCACATGAAGTCCTTAAGTACAAAAGACGAGCTAAGATGGGGCAGCAAGCGAAAACATTATAAAGACCAGCAAAGGAATACACAAACCAGCCCATAGAGCATCTGAACCAGACCATATGTTAGACACTCCAGTTGACGCAGATGTTGAGACCAATTCATTGAGGAGGTAAACTCACATTAAACGTTATAGTCAAAGATGGGTAAGCTATGAGCCTTCACCCATGAATATCAAGTATTCTTGAGTGAGACTCTTAAGATTAGAGAGTCATAAACATACTTAGAGCCAACAAAGGATAAGAGCTGGATTGAAGTTATACAAGAAGAAATCAAGACCATGCATGTCAATAATACAAGGGAGATTCTTAAAAGACTAGAAGATAAAAATGCAGTAGGTTGCAAGGGTATATACGGTGAAATATAAATCAGATGGAAATATATAGAGATTCAACGCAAGGCTGTTACTTGAAGGATTTAATGAACAACATGGACTCGATTATGAAGAAACCTTCAGTGTAGTCGTTAAGATTGAGACACTACGCATTAGTTTATTATAAGCCTTGGCTTATGATTGGCCACTGTATCTTTTCAGTTGTTCATTCAGACATTTGGGGTCCTTCTAAAGTTCTTAATCTATGTGGTTACAAATATTTTTTGGTTTTCATGGAGATGTTTTTTCTCGGATGACGTAGTTATATTAAATGAAAGACAGATCTGATACCTTATTTATTGTCGAATGTTTCACAAAGAAAAGCAAACTCAATTTGGGAGGAATATTTATGTCTTGCGTTTAAATAATGCCAAAGAATACGTCTCGAGATTTTCAGAATTATTTAGCAACATATGGCATTCTGTACCACACATCACATGCGAATACTCTCCAACAGAACGGGGCAGTTGAGAGAAAATATGTTATATAATAGAGGTAACTCGTGCTTTATTGTTAAATATGTATATGCCCAAAAATGTTTTGAGGATATATTGTTTTGAATATTTTGGCATCTTTTTTTTTTGAGAGCATTTTTTTCTTTTTATAAGGTTGCACCAGGCCCATACAGTAGTGCAACGCATGGGCAACGCTTGAGGAGCCCACTAGCAAGCTAGTGCGGTGGCCCCTCCCCCCCTGAAAAATTAATTTAATATCATGTGACCCAATGGGCCACGTATCAAATATTAAACTGATAAGAACAAATACTACACTTGATCTTAGCCAAAAGGCCGAGAAAGGTATTCTTTTGACATCTTGGTACTTGATAAATCGTATTCCTTCCTCTATTTTGGATGGAAAATCACAGCTTTTTCCCAGTAAACCCTTGTTTATTGTGCCCCTTTTTTTAGGTGTGTTTGCTTTATTAAGGTCTTAGGTCCTAGAACAGACAAATTAGATCCCCGAGCTATTAAGTCAGTATTTTTAGGATATTCTCTATACGCAAAAGGCTATTGGTGGTATCATCCTGGTTTCAAAACGAATGGGTGTACTGATGTTACTTGTTTAAAAAATATTCCATACTTTTCTGATGAGCATAAAATGCTAAAAATAAATTCAGGACAGCCCACACAAGGGGAATTCACAACCCACTACTTCTTCTACTCATGTTTCCATTCCTATTCCTTCCTCTATTGATAATTCATTACCAAGTGTCTCCTTCTATAGAGTTTGTCTCTCCTCCTATTACTATGTTCTACAGGAGCAACCTCTCAAAGTGTATACGAGAAGAAAAAGAAAAGAAGGGCCATCATCACCAACTCAAGCAGTCGACCAATCTTCATCTTTGTCTGCAGATCCTCATCCTATTCCTAAATCTACTCCAGAAATTAAAAGTATTGCTCTTCCAATAGCACTTTGTAAAGGTCAGCTATCATGTACTAAACATCCTATTGCTCATTTTGTTACATTTGAAAATCTATGTCCCTGTTATAAGAATTTTTCTTTAGCACTTTCTTCCATTTCTGTACCTAAATTCTATCAGGAAGCTCTTTTGTATGCTGGACAGAAGAAAGCTATGGATGCGGAGATGGCTGCACTTGAATCAATTTGTACTTGGGAGCCCACTAATTTGCCAGCAGGAAAGAGACCAATTGGATGTCAATGTGTATATACCATTAAGTGCCAGCCAAATGGGTTCATAGAGAGATTAAAGGCTAGACTGTTAGCAACGGGATACACAAACATTTCATATTGGTTATACTGCAACATTTATTCTTGTGGCCAAACTTAATTTAGTTATATCTGTGGCAGCAAATAAGGGGTGGTTATTATGGCAACTTGATGTTAAAAATGCCTTCTTTGATGGGGATTTACAAGAAGAAGTCTACATGGAGCAACCACTGGGTTTTGTTGCTTCGGGGGAGTCAAACAAGGTATGCAGGTTAAAGAAAGCAATTATGGTCTAAACCAGTCACCACGCACATGGTTTGAGAAATTTAGTGAACTTGTTATGGCATATGGGTTTCAGTGGAGTCTGTAGATCATCCAGTATTTATTCAAAAACAAGCCTATGGAACTATTATCTTCGTTATTTATGTTGATGATATTGTTATTATAGGTAGTGATCAAGAAGAAATTAAGAAGTTGAATAATTATCTACAACAGTATGTTCAGATAAAAGACTTGGGCCAACTGAGGTATTCTCTTAGGATTGAAGTAGCTCGGTCACAATAAGGTATTAGTCTATCCCAAAGGAAATATGTAACTGATTTACTAACAGAAACAGGGATGTTAGGGGCTAAACCAGTTCATCCAAGTTCTAAACTTTCAGTGAATCAAGGAGACTTGGTAGAAGATCATGGAAGATAAAGAAGATTTGTAGGTAGACTACCTACCTAACAATGAGACAATCACTAAACCAAATTTAGCCTTTGCTTTAAGTATAGTAAGTCAGTTTATGCATTCTTCCAGAACAACACATTGGGAAGCAGCAACAAGAATTTTGAGATTTCTGAAGGAGCCGACTACACATCTACAATCACTTCAACATTGAGAATTATTATGATGCCGATTGGGCAGCACCACCATTAGATAGAAGATCTACTACGATCTACTGCACCTTTGTTGGAGGAAACTTGATGAATTGGAAAAGCAAGAAACAAAATGTGGTGGCCAGATCTAGCGCAGAGACTGATACTACATATGAGTTAACGTGGTTGAAAACCTGCAAGAAATGGGGTTTTCAATTACTGAACCAATGAAGAAATTTCGTGACAATCAAACAGCCATTCATGTTGCAGGCAATCCAGTTTTTCATGAAAGACCAAAATATATTGAAGTCGATTGTGACTTCATTCGTGAGAAAGTGACTAGTAAGCAAATAACAACCTCATGTATGAAGTCATCATATCAATTGGTCGATATATTCGCCAAGGCACTTAATCGTAACCAAACTCAGCAAATTTGTTCCAAGTTGGGTATGGGTGACATCTATGCTCCAGTTTGAGGGGGAGTGTTAAAGAATAACTTGTTTTGTGTATTGGGGTATTACTGTCATTTTTATATATTTTAAGATACTTATGTTCATTAAGGATATTTTTGTCCTTATAAGCCTTAAACAAACATTATAAATAAAGATATTACTGGGGTATGGGGTGATTGAATCTCATGTCACTCTCTCCTCTCTTCACTTTCATCTTTTCTCTCCTCTTTCATCTTATCTCTCTTCTCAGGGCACTGTTCATGGTACTGTTCACTAGTATTGTTCACAGATCTAAAAGTAGATATTCCTGATTTTGAAGAAAAGTCGCAGCCCAACGACTGTATAGATTGTTTAAACACAGTAGAGAGAGTCTTTGATTACAACGATGTGCCAGAGAATAAAAAGGTTAATATTCTTTCCATTAAATTGAAGAAAAGTGCTTCGATATGGTGGGAACAGTTGAGAGCAAGGCGAGAAATAATAGGAAAGCCTAAAATTGTGTCATGGGAAAAGATGAAGGAAAACTATCTCCTAGAAAATTATTTACAGTCTCCATATCAAAAGATATGAGTAGTGTCTAGGAGATAGGTCAGTGAATGAACATACAGCTGAGTTTCACCTTCTGACTGCCCATAGTGATGTGATGGGGAAGGAGGAGCAGTCTGTGCCAATCAATTCAAGATGTGGTAGTTTTGCAGCGGGATTGGAGTATAGGACCCTTGATGAGGCCTATAACCTTGCAAAGAGGGTTGCAACCCAGCAAAAACAACCCTTGAACAAGTGGGCTGCAAGTGCGAGTGATGGGGGCAATAGGGCAACAGGCTGTGGTGGTGATTTTGGAAGAAAAGGCAGCATAATGGATGCTGGTTTGACATCGTGCACTGTTGGAATGACCAACTAGCAAGGTGCCATGGACTAAAAAGGGGTTGTTTCGAGAGTCAAGCGACCCAAAAGGGGTGCAGGTAGCAACATCAAGTGCTACAAGTGCTCGGGGATTGGGCATTTCTGATCACAGTGCCCAAATCGCAATTTCATTAACCTTTCTGAGGAGTGTTATGATGAGGACATCAAGCATTCTTTTGAGTGATCCCATCTATGATGTGCCAATTGATGAAGAGGTCTGGGAAGTGACCTATATTGATCATGGGAAGGCTATAGTGATCCAAAGCAGCATGATTACACCTTGAGTAGCAGACACGAGGCGGATTGGTTAAACATGAATAATTTCTCATCAATTTGCTTCCAAAATCAGCACATAATTGATCAGGACTCTCCATTGATCTTTGATTCACTTCAAATGAAGAAGGTAGTGGTCTGATTTTTTATCAAGGACCAGGTGAAAATATGAAAGGTGACAATGATCAAGATGAGGATGAAGAAGATTTGGAAAAGGAAGTTGTTGATTTGGTTAATGAACTAGGGGTTGGAGATGATCATCTCAAAGATGCTCCCTTGGTCTATTCTAGAGCTACACCAACGCAATTTCAGTAGGGTTTAATGCTTGTGCTAATGCAATTTCACCAATTCAATGTGACTGAACCGAGTGTACATACTACATAGCATGGTTGTTCCATCGACATATAATAACCCTTGCCTCGAAGGATTCTCAAAAGTGTTTATGGATGTATCAACTGATTGCAAAGACTCAGTTTTAGTGCACAACCGTTGTGTTTTGATTACTCTAATAACTCACAAGTCCCAGAATCATAGTTTCAGTATTTGGGTTGAAAGAGGTCGCAGGACTAATGCAAAATTCACCTAAGCTTATTTCAAAACTCGAAGACGCGTTTTCTACAACCTACAAAGAATAATGCAAGACAATATGCGACTTATTTTTTAATTTTTCCTATTAAATTTAAGTATGCATTTTTTAAATTTCTAGGGTTATTTTTTTAGGGGTTTTGAGTTTTTTTAGGGATTCTAGGATTATATTTTTCAGGATTTTAGGAGATGCTTAGAAAGTGGTTAAACTACATATGAAATTACTTGTTTTATTAGGGGTAAAAGTGTCATTACGAATTCCCTTTTAAGTGAAGGAACTTACGAGGTATTTCTATAATGTTTTAACTTAAGTGGGGGTAGTTTTAGTCTTTTTTATTATAATGCAATAAAAGGGCTTGGGATTTTAGGGTTTCTAACACTTTTGGGGCGTAAAAAGTAAAAACATGCTGTGAATAACAACAGCAAGCGCTAGTTAGGGTTTTGGGTCTCTTTTTTAACTAAGGAAAGCCAGATCCACTCAAATCTGTCATGTTTTGACTTTATTTTATGTTTTTAGTAGATCAGTGAGTATTACAGGCTCCTACCCATTTTGGAAAGAGTCAATTTTTTGAAAGTGTTAGGAAGAATGGATGCCATGGCCTTTAACTGGGGCTCATGTGGTACTACTACCATGATCCGGGCCCCCTTTTCAAAAAAAGGGTAAGTCGGTGGGGATTTGCGCCCTTACCCTTTGGTGAGAATGGAGTCTGGGACTTCATCATGGGGATTGGCGGTACTACGGCCAAGGCCCGAAGACTTTGATCGTTATTGAACTGTTTTGTCTATTTTCTCTATTTTCCTGCATCAATTGGGACCTTTACTATGTCTAGTATAAGTATGCTATTGTTCTTGAAGATGAACTACTCTATATCTTCTACAGCATCGTGAATTTACAGGCTATCAATGCTCTCTCCATTATAAAATGTAAGAACAAAATTATTATGCAGAGTGAATCCATCATGACATGAGACCAATAATAAGATAAAGCAAACCTTAATGGCTGAAAACAAATGGGCGACCCCGGACTGTGACCAGTCTCTCCCAACTAAAGGCATAAATTGCCCAAGAACGTCTGATCTGCAACGGGTATGAAACCGTGATGATAAGAATAAGAGAAGAAGTCCAAATCCAAATGCATTGCCAGAAAGGAATAGATAAAAGAATGCGAGAATAGGAAACCTATTTCAAGTTATCAAATTGTTCCCAGAAAGAATAGTAATATAAAAAGCATAATGTTGTTTCGCTTCTACAAAATTATGCTAATGATCTTAAAAACCAGAGTACCCAAAATTTTATAAAAGGACTATGGAATAGTCATACTCAGTTGAACAACTTTATCTACGGATCCAGATCAATATACTAATAGAAGTGCACAAAGAATCGAAGTAACAATCATAAATGGTGTGCAAACAATCAGAGTTGAAGTTGAACACAATCTAATGAACTTTTGTAATGACATACTTTGTAATAGTTCCATCAACATCTGAAACAACTATGCGGGTGTTCCATTTCCAAAGATAAATTCTAGCATCCACCTGTGCCAAATCAAATACTAGCAGCACCCCATAAGAAACACGCAAAACTATACCAACACTAAGGAAAAACCATAGTTTATTAGATCATCACCATCCCTTTAAATGATGGAAAAAGCGGGACCTACCATTCGGTCACAACATGTCTTGGCAGGACCTACACTATGTCCACCAATTCACCATCCATCATGTCAATGGAACATGATGACTCTAGGGACTATGATTTTTCATATCAGTTGGATTATATTATACACCACACACCCAAATGGACAGGCCATAACTTCACAGCAAAGTACAAGTTATAACCTGCTGCCTCCCAAGCATAGCAGTCGAGAAGGTGAAGGTGATCATATTCTGCCCTTCCTTTAGATTCAAGGAGGCCAACTGCTCAGATGTTGGAACAATTGAACGAACCTTCTTTTTTGTATCCCTTTTGGTATTCATACTTTTTTCCCTTCTTCTAAGAGAAGACTTCCCAGAAGAACTGTCACTGAAAACCCTCTTGTTGCCATTTGGCAACGAGCGCACATTCACAGTATTTGACCTTTTAAAGCTAAAGGGCCAAAGTCCCCAGCTCCCACCCGAGGGAACAATTGCTGATGATGCATACTTATCATTCTCAACTCTCTCCACAGGAATCATTCCTTTTAGCTCCTCAAGGGAACTCTCGAGACCAAAAGAAACCATCCCAAGAATTATAGGAGCAGCTGCATCCCAAGGGAGATATTGACCACCAATTTTCACTACTAGCTTATCATTTTTGACAATCGCACAACCTAGTGATTGGAATTTCTCAAGAGACACGCGTTCACCATCGAATGCCTTCGAAGCAGCATCAGCACCCATCCCTTCAAATAACAGGTGTTTACAAAGGGAGATCTCTGCATGTAAACATACCCCACATAAACAAAAATGCAGAAAAAAGCACTACTTTTCCCTTGCATGACAAGGAAAGATATAATCTTGAGCATAAATAGAAGAAATTAATTCTGCAACTGTCATATGAACGGACTCAAGGCATAGGTGGTCAGGGTGGCGGGAGCCACAACAAGACGTCTTGAGTTCTGTTCTACCACGGGTAGGGGACCATTTGATCTACCAAAAAAAAAGACTGCACTGTCATGTAAATAAACATACAGTAATATCAATATAACCCAATGGAATATAAAACTTATAGTCCATTTGGGACATCACCATGCAATAAAATGATGAAATGTGATGGAAAGAGTGTGGAACCCATCAATGGGGTCATTCCTCCACTCACTCTCTCTCTTACCATCCCCAACGGACAATGAGTATACCATAGGGCATTGAGCTATAATATACTTTCCCATGGAAAAATGTCTACAACTATTTAAATAATATTTTAAGATTAGTCACAACAAATGCAAACTTCATCTTACCAACAGCAGGAATTGATTTCATGCTTGTTGGGCATGTAACATTAGCCACCAGATCCTCAGCCATAGCCTTCTCTGACTCTAAATTTATTTGAGGAGCATCTTCTACTTTTGGGGAGCTTGGAAAATCTTTATCACCCAGGACCCATTTCAATTGCCGAGAACTACTTGAATCAAGAGAATGACGGAATGGGGTAAGATCATCTGAATTTTCAAGATCATCGATGCTGGATCTAATGTTGGGTAAAGAACCCATGAAGTGCTCAGAATCCCCCAATTCCTCAAAACTCTTTTGGATGCTTATTGGTCGGGTTTGGTTTCCAACCTCATTCAACATGCTGTCAAAGGCATTCTTTCTTGAATCTTCGATGAATTTAGAAGAATATGGAGAAGAGAGAGGGTGATCCAAACACTCATGGTTCTTTTCATTCGACTCACACTTCTCCTCAATACTGTCAATTGAAAGCACAGTATCATCCTCTTCCTGTGCTTCATCATCAGAAAGTGAGGCTTCAAGGTGACCTTGGCTGATTGAAACATCATTGACATCAGTGAAGAGAATTTGATCTTCATCAAAATTCTCATCAGATTGGATCTCATCAGCATTAGTTGGTTTGACAGCTGCAAGCCCACCACTTTGCTCATCCTTTGAGTCATCCAATTCTGGACTTCGGTGATTTGAACCACTAGAATGAGAAAAAAAGCAACTACTTCCTAAATACAATTTTTTTACAGATCCAGACTTTTGTGCAATAGATGGTACACAAGAATCAGAGGACACTTTGAATTCTGGAGTAGAAAGTTGTGCGTGCACCACCTCACCGTTGGAAAAGTTAGAAGAGGAAGAAATTTGTAGAATTTCATCCTTCTTTGCAGAACTCTCTGTTAATTCTGATTGACGAATCTCTTCCTGCTGATAGACCTCAGTCACCAAATTGCTCTTGAGCATTTCCATATTGGAATCTTCTTCTGGGAAAAACTGCTCCACTGCTTCAGTATCAGGAAATCTCTCAATTTCCAATGAGTCACAACTCTCCAAAACCAACAACTCCGAATGTTCTTTATGAGTAGAAATATGAGTGTCTGCACCCCTTATTTCACAACTCTCTATTGCTTCTGATTGAGAAGCCACTTCCTGAGCAGAGACCCCTCTTTCTGAATCCTTCTTGAGCTTTTTCGTGTTTGACTCTTCTTCCATGCAGGAAAGCTCCACTGCTTTCGTCTGAAAAGGTTTTTCAATAACCAATGAATCACAACTCTCCAACACCAAGAGCTCAGGAATTTCTTCATGGTTAGAAACATACGTAGTTCCATCATTCGTTTCGAAGCTTTCTATAAATTTAGACTGATAAGCAACTTCCGGAGTATAGCACATTTTTTCTGAATCCTTCATTAGCACTTCCTTGTTAAAATCTTCTTCTTGGTATAACAGTTCCACTACTTTAGTCTTAAAAGATTTTTCAGGGGTTTCCAGAGCATTGCCACTCTCCAACACCAGTAGCTCAGATATTTCTTCATGGCCAGAAACATTTGCAGTTTCATCAGAACTTCTGAAACCCTCTATTACTTCAGTGTGACAAGCTGCTTCCTGGGAACACAACTCTGTTCCCAAATCCTTCTTGAGCTTTTCCTTGTAGGAATCTTCACCTGAGTAGAATAGTTCCGCCGCTTCGGTCTTAGAATGCTTTTCAGCGGCTTCTTGTGAATCGCCACTCTCCAACAATACTATCTCATATATTTCGTCACAGGTAGAACCATTTGCAATTTCATCCTTTATTCTGGAACTCTCTCCCTCTTCTGATTGAGTCCCTTCCTGATTATAGAAGTTCTCTGTCATCAAATCCTTCTTGGGCCTTTCCTCATCAGAACCTTCCTTAGGGAAGAATAATTCCACTGCTTCAGGCTCAGAAGTTCTTTCAATAGTTTCCATTGAATTGCTACTCTCCAACACCAATAGCTCAGACATTTCTTCCTGATTACCTGTATCAGTAGGGAAATATCCTAATCGTAAAATTTCTTGGGTCACCGTGTAAGCTTCTTGACTGGAATTCTCAGACTTTAGGGTACCATTGGATAGATCCCCATCTGACTTTTCTTGATTGCCTGCAAGGGAAATGACTGATTCATCTGAGTAATCTGAACATATAATTCTAGTCCCGAATTTTCATCAGTTGTTTCTATGATATCTACATGAGAAATGGCAGATTCCTCTAATTTGATTACACCCAGGTTCAGGCCTTGTGTATTAGAAGCCACTGGAGACAAAGAGAGAGAACTCATAGAAACTGAGCCTTCTACATCCTTGCTTTGCTCATCTCTCTCAGAAACAGAATTCTTCCATCGAGACCCACCATTTGAATTTACATTATCAGCTCGGAGATTGGTCGACCATTTCATTTCCAATAGGTCAGCAGCTATCTCCGCCCTCTCTAATGAGTCTCTCCTTTGAACACTACCATCCTCAATGCTTTTATTATTGTCATCCTTAACCAATCTTCGTCCAAAAACCAGTCCAAAAATCCTAGATCTTCGTGAAGTAGTTCTAGTAACAATCTCCCCATTACTTTCATTGATGGAAATAGAATTTCCATCCATATTACCCTTCTCATGTTCAGTATCTTGTTCTTTCTCGACAAGTACATTAGAGAGAGAAGATAATTCACCAGAATTTGTTTCACTCTCTCGCCCGCTTGCACTATGAGAGAGCTCTTCCATTTCCTCGCCTGATGATGGTGCACTAGAGGGAGATAAACCTGCCTCCTCCTCATCCTCATCATCCTCTTTTAGAAAGTAGGCTTCTCCCTTATGATCCAAGTACATATGGAACCCAGCATCAACTCCATTTACGCATATAGTAACCACTTTCTCATTTCTCTTCAGCACTCCTTGAAACTTGCCAAACTTCACATACCAAGGTGAGGTCTTGAAACTCCCATCTTGTTGCTCAACAACGATAATATCTACTGCACCACCAAATGGATGGAAAGGGCCTGCGACTGTGTAAACTCCTCTTGAAATATAACTGCCCAACCGCCCGACTGCATACATCGTTCAAAAACCTAAAAATCAGAAAAGCAACGGAATTACAAGAAAACCAGCACCATTGTTACCTCAATCACTCAGAGACCATAAACCGAATCCAAAACACTCAATTTCCAACCATCCAAAACTCCAAATTTGAAAGAGGAAAACCCCAAATCAAGAAACCCACATGATTACAATCGGAACCAGAATAATTGCCACCAGAAATCCCTCCAATCAAAAACCCATATTTTAAATCATCAATTCCCCATCCCCCACAACTCCGAATGGAAAAATTAAGACAGAAACCCAGATAAGGAACTTACTGCATTATAGTCGAACAAGCACCATTGCCGTCTTGAATCACTCCAACCCCACCTTCAAAATCCTCGAAATCCGGCCACCCACAATACCAAATCAAGAATCCAAAAATTGAATGACAAACAAGGACCAATTTCAAGATCCTTATCTACACAAGCTCACAAACCACCCGAGTGTCCAAATAACTCAAAATCCCATCAAATTCTTATCGAATTGTACAGCTTCTTCAGCAAAATTGACCTCCCAAATGCATTAACCAAATCAGATGCTTGACAGAATATATAGAAGAGGCAAAAACCCATCATCTCCAGCTCTCAAACGATCCAGAAATTTCACAAGGATCGTGCAACTGTATCGATCTCCTCCAACTTCTGATCAAATTGCCAAGATAGACAAAAAAAACCAACCTTTTCACCAAAACCGGGTACAATACAACAAATAGGAAACGAGGAATATTCCAAAATATCCATCAATACCATGTCCCATATGTTGATTTAATAGTCAAAAGCTAAGAGAGTGATTGCGACTAACCTCGAGGGCAGAGGTGGTCCAAGCTGAATGGGTCATGGCTTAGAAAGCTCCAGTCCGAGGTTCGATGGCGCTGGATTTTCTCGCGGATCATAGAAACTGCCATGAATTTGGAATTTGGAGTTTGTAGGTGAAAGATTTGAGACGTCAGCGTCAAATCAAAATGGGGATTTTTTAGGCTATTGATTGAAGCTGAGCATCATCATCCCACTCAAATTCTAGAGAGAGAGCGTTTTCGATTGTTAACCCTGGAAGAAGTTATGATTGGCTGGAATTTTGGTAATAATAAGAAATGGCCTTTTGCTTTTGAAAAAAAATTATATAAGGTATCAATCTTATACTATCGTACCTCAATAATTCAAATGATAAGATTGTTTTGATGCTTAAAAATCATCTAATTAATCATGTTGACCTCTAATCTAGATATATGGATGCGGCGAGAAAATAAAAAAGAAAAAAGATCCTAAATCTTGAAGGTAGTGCATCTTGCAGCCCCATCTAGAGTCATCTATTTTTAAGGTTTTCAAGAGTTCATACGTCTATTTGATCTACTTTATTTTCAAAGGTCTAAATTTCATATGGTCACAAGGATTTTTGGCACTATCATATTTTGATGCCATTAGAAGTACGTCTTATTTTGATTGTTTAATGCTGCAACCACAACTTTTATTTTATGAGTATTAATAAGATGGCTTTTTCTTGCATCATGTACAAGTTGTCTTAAGAGTTGCTTGTGATTAGGGACGTTTTTGGGAGACTAGGAAGTCCATAATGTCTCATCTCATTGCATTACAACACAAGCACACCGCACACATCAATAAAAAAATTTATTTCTTATTCACCTCGCAACAAATGCACCTATTAGCATACAAATATTTTTTGTAACCTAGTATTTTTTGGAGCGGTAGAGAAGTCCCATGAAGTGGATGTTCATATGGTTCACAAGCATCCCACCAATTCATGTGAGAAGTGAATGAAATGGCCAGTCGCTGTCATCTTCATCTAAATTTAACTTAAATTATTTGGGATCGGCTATATGAATCATACATCTTTATTATTTTCTATCAAGGTCGTATCTTCAGTAAGACTAAAAGTCACTATATCTTTTCTCATTACTTTATCTATGTCCTTTTAGGCTTTTCTTGTGCCCTTTTAGAAGATTCCACTTGAATCAAATCACACCTTATATATTTTGGAGATAGCATACTTAATCTTGAGATGAACCTCAAAGGGAAAAAAGAAATGATTGGTATGCACTTCATATCAGCTTGAAAAAATATAACTTACTAAGTTAACGTTTGGAGGCTTTTGAAAAATAAAATATACGAAACGGACATCCATCGAAGAGCCTGTGACTTTGTTTTTGTGGAATTTCTATAAAAATATCTTTTATCTTTTGTACAAAGAGGTCACAATCATTCTTGTCCCTTAAATTTCAAAATGAGAGGTTGTAAGAGTGTCGTTGGATAGACTCAAAATTCAAAAAATAAAAAAACAAAATCTCGAACTTATGACTCACCCCATTCCATCAATTTAACATCTAATGAATGGGAATAGTTATGTCCTCCTTTGTACAAAAGATAAATGATGCGGTTTGTATAAAGTGGAGACTTTAAACAATCAAAATAAAACACACCTTCAAATAGTATCGAGAAATGTGGTTTCAATGTTGGAAGTCCTTGTGATAGCCTTAAAATATATTTTCATCTTTAATTATAAAATTTAAAGCTTAAAAAATAGTGTATATCGAGCATATGTATGAAAACTTAAAAAATATTGAAAATTGACGGACAAATAATATGTTACAAGATGCACTATTTTCAAAAATTTGAAATCCATTTTTTTCTAATGTTTATGCATCTTGATGTCGAGATGATCAATTTGATGATATTTGGGCATCAAAACAACATCTTCTAATTAAAGTTTTGAGGTAGGATCTAATTTGATTTTTGAGAGCCTCGACTCTATATGAACTTTTTCCGAAGAGTAAATAATCTCTTTGTAGAATGAGGGCTCCACGAGCACGTGTAAACGACATTCGAGAGGTGTGGCCAGTCAAATGCTCGGCTGGTTACATGGAATTCATGGACGGTGGATGCTAGTGTGTCCATTCACTTTCGTTAACTACAACCGTCCGATTGTAGTCGGTCCGATTATTGGTGGTATGCAAGATTGGTAGGTGGAAACGCACGTGCTCAGAGACGCCGGCGTTGACGCAAGAGGCTTCTAGCAATGCAACTTGGACAAAAATTGCCCTGGCGCGGACAAATAAACATTTGAAGGCTTGACAATGAGAGGAAATAATAAATAAGCAGCATTGGTTATATTTAATATTTAAATTTTAGTTTTTCGATAAATTGGTGTTATCAAAATTTTGGGCCTCTATAGGTAAATGGGAAATTTATCAAGTTACCCAAAAGAAAGGAATAATTCAAAATTTTATTTATATTTTTTAAAAAATTTTGAAAAAGCAATAATATACGATTTTTAGTTATAATAGTAACAATTAGATAGAATGCTAGATAATTCATCTCCCATGAGCATTTTAACGAACTTTTCAAAACAAATTGACCCCCTAAAAGTTAAAGGCACTTTAGCCGATTTTATGTTTTTTTGTGCTAAAAGTAAATGATTTGGTGTACAACTTTCTTTTGGAAAAGACACTTTTTAAATGCCCTTTTAAAAAACTTGGAGTATTTTTTAAAAAAAAAATTTAAAAAATTGAGGTTTTCACAATGATTTTGCTTGCTATGCTAAAGTTGCCAACTATGCTCAAGATGGTGTGATTGATGACCTAATTTAACCAGTTTTGGGAAAACAATTGGTAGTATTCGGTGTGAGAATTAAACCATGCTCGAGATGGTGTGATTGGTGACCTAAATTAAACGACAACAATCTCTCTCTCTCTAATGAGGTTGGAGCCTCAACTCAAAAGAGTGAGAACAATAAATAGGAAATAAATAGATTAGGTAGCAACAACATATTAGGTCATGTACAACGAGCCAGAGTCGTGGTTCTTAAATAATAGTATTCTAGCAAACTGGTGCATTCACTTAGGAACACATTGTACACTTGCTCCCAAAGGCAAAACACCTAGGAGGAACATTCCAAAGTATGTTATTGTGGTAGAAAAACTTACGTTTACTTAGAAAAACTTACATTTACTTAGGAAAGGGGCTGGTCATGGCGGTAGCATCCCCACATCCAGTTATCATATTGTGGTATCCATTCCTATTGTTGATATTCTCAATTAATAGCTTCAAAATCTAACTACCTAATCTATTGGAAAAAATGGGTAGGGGCCTATCTTTCCCACTGAATTACTCAAAAAAAAAAAAACCCTTTACATTAATTCCCTTGGTCAAGTGACCTATTCTAAGATTCAACCATCTGAAAATTTTATGGTCCACGTGCAATCGTTGGGTGCGATTTTCCCAATCAATTCAAGGCCGCACATTAGGGGAGGCAATAGGTCGTGTCCAGCCGGACCTGGACCCAACCCATTCTGTACTTGTCAGGTCCTGGGTCTGGTCGTGTACATAGCCATCTTATGACTATGAGCTTCATATATTTTTTTTTCCTTTTTTTTTTTTACCATCATATACCTATATTATTGGCAACAAAGTCACAATCACCTACTATTAGATTTCAAGCCATCGGATTTGTTGTTTAATAGCTAAAGATAACTACGAGTTCTTATGGTATATGATCCTTAATACACCCAAACGAATAGGGTTTTACTTAAAGTACTTTATCTCCAACGATTTGCAGGTACAGGTCCGGTCCAGGACCCGAATAGTGTTCGGGTCAATTTTTGGACCCGGACCCAACTCGTCGGCTCCATAAATTGGACCCATACCTAGACTCGAGGTCAGGTCTATGCGTCGGGTCTAAGGTCTAGTCGGGTCCATTGCCACCCCTATCACACATTGATTTTTTTCTTAGTTATTGTTTTTTATGTTGGTCCCTAGGTTGAATAGGTCATATTCTTAAAAGACACCATGTGATGTGACTATCGCTACATTCTCATGAACTTTGATACAAAATAATAATAATAATAAATAGAATAAATATACTGTGAAAGGTAGACTATGTGATAAAGCACAGTGTATATGTATTTAAATTTTTTATTTTTTTACACCAACAAGATCACTTACAATGCCCAAGTATAAATAAATCACTCTTGAAATAAACAAACAAATAAAAATGGCTCTCACTTGCTACCATTTTTATTTAATAAACAAAAACTTGACACATTGCTTTATGGGAATAGAAGAGCACAATAAAAAAATAAGATAAAACAAGTAAAATTACTGGATATTACCTCAACCGGGCTTAGTACACCCTATGTCGAGTTTATTCCTTCTAATGGTGCTCGAAATCAATGATCAGTCTCTTGACTCTACTATATATGGTAAAACCCTCTCAAGGACATATAGATATCGATCTAGAACCAACTTGTTAAGGCCTCAATACCCTCAGTCTTCCTCAAGCCCACTTGGCTTGATCTTATAGAGATATACTAAACAAGAGAGAAAAAGAGATCTAGCCTTGGAGCGTGCCCCATTTGCAACCCACCAAGAGAGCGAAAGATTTCTTACTTGAGCATGGTCCCGAAAGAGAGAAAGGGTGAGCTGTTTGAGAGAGAAGAGATAAGAGAAAAGAGGTGTAGAGAATTGAGGGGAAGAGCATCTGTTTATAAATTTTATAGGCCTTGAGGTTTGCTATCTTTAGTTATATCAAATCTAGATCAATGATCTAGAGAGACTTGTAGGATGAGAGATGTGAACTATTAATTCCTTAGATCCACCACAAAATTCAAATGAAGACACTGACTCGAGCAAGAAACAAAGAACAAGTGCCCCAATTCACAAATTACAAGAGCGTCAGATCTCCACAAGAAGCGTGGCTCCGTAATAGGCCATATTATAAAGGAATGACTTACAAAATAAATACACTTGTGAGGATGAAACTATTTTGCCATATTTCATAAACTCAGAGAAGAGGGACTTCTTCTACGCCCTAAATATCAGTAGCTCACAAACGGGAGTGAAGTAGATAAATTAAGGATGGAAAAGACACTGTATCAACTAACCCAATATTCCCCACCACAATGAGTTGGGGGCGAATTTTGAAAATACCCATCCTTAAATCAATTGAGGGATGTGGGCATCTAGAACCCCATCAATCACGTACTGCTCTCCTAATGTACACCCTTTGAGTAGACAGCTTTCATTACAATAGCTGCATGTTGCACATGGCACTCTGTTGTTCTTTAGAACAGTCGCACATTGCACCCTTTGATTATGCACTCTGTAGTAAATGAATACATCATGGTCATAAATGGACAAACAACACAGTCTCGGTCACAAACTCACCCAAATGCTACATCCTATGAGGCGCCCACTATTGCTCTTCAACTGAGATAGGATCTGAAGTAGAATTTGCCTCTTTTGATGAACCCCGAGTCATGTTTGTAACTAGAAAGAATATGCATATGTTAAAGGAATCTACTGCATGGGTTATGATCGAGGCCGATGTGGACCCGACAAATTACAGAAGACAAACTCCTACATTATAAGCACTAGTTACCTCATGGACGAAGAGGGACTGCTATAATCCTCCTATTGAGGTTGTGGATATTCCATTACACCTTAAAAGCTAGGGGATGGGGAACATGCCAAGGTCCATGCGTTGATTGAGATCAGCTTAGGTTATGAATCTGACTCAAACCCAGTCCAGATCCGCAGGACCCTGTTCTCAGGAAGGGTATGCGCTTCTATCCAAAGGCCAGTCTCCATATTTGTCTCCTCCAGTATCTCAATAACATTTTTTTTAAGGGATTGTCTACCGTTTATCTTTTGTAATGATGGTCACAATCACTCCGACTAATTAAATGTCAAATTGGATAGCTTGGGATGAGTCACGAAGCCTGAGAATTTTTTTTTGGAACTTTAGATCCATTCAATGACACTCTAACAACCACCCATTTTGAAATTTAAAGGACAAGTATAATTATGACCTCCATGTACAAAAAATAAATGAGCTTTTTGTAAACAATTCCTAATGTTATTTTACCCTCTCACAATCTAAAATTTTAAAATACATTACTATCTCATTATCTAAATTCAAACTAACAAAATCAATAGTTCGGGAATAACATACTCCATTCAATGCTAATGAACAATATTATCTCACACTACTGTTATTGTTCTTTAATGCATTTAAAGTAGGGTGTGGTTTCTATAAGGTTGCAACCTGAAACAATCCAATTAAGGCGTACATCCAATTTTTATCATAACATGTAATTTTGGTGTAAAATTTTATTAGGATCATCTCAAAATCTATTTTCATATCTAAATATAAAATTTTAAACTCAAAAAATAGTTAAAATAAAGTAGATATATAAATATATGAAAATCTTGAAAATAGACGGTCTAGATAATGTGTTGAAGATGCACTATTTCTGGAACTCAAAATCTTTTTTTTTTTTTAATATTCATACATATCGATGTCGAGATGATCAATTAGAGGGTTGACAAACATTAAAACAACCTTTTCCAATGAAATTTTTAGGTGCATATGTGATTCTACATTTTAAGGTTGCAACCTTATATAAACTTTTTCCTTTAAGA
>NW_006495813.1:1486761-1567041 GCF_000471905.2 Amborella trichopoda | reverse complement strand
ATTCCACACATGCATGGCTTTATTGAGTCCTTAGTTCTAGCACAACTCTTCAATATAATTTTTTTAATGCAACTATAGTGTGGATAATTTTAAGTATAATTTATTTATAACGAATGAGTATACTAAATGTTTAATATAATATCTAAAATATTTGAAAATAATTATGTTGTCTTGACTACAAAAAACGGTTTGTACCATAATATAATTATTTATTGTTATGGTTATGATATATGATAGTGTTACTATAATAATCAAGAGTATTAATAAAATATGATAATTATTTCCTTATAATATATTTATTTAGTATGGTCATTTTAGGCGTACTTAACAATCATACCAACAACTAACAACAATAGTAGCAGTTGTAAAACAAATCACGGTATCTTCATTAAAAAAATTATATAACCAATTTTAAAATTGTCTTTAAATTCTGAATTTCAAAATGGATAATTAATTCAACAAATAGTAACTAATAAAATTAGTAGTAATTAATTAAATGAAAAATCAATGATCAATAATTAAACTAAAACTATAATTTAAATTTATTAAATGAATAATCAATGATAAATAATTAAACTAAAACTATAATTTTAATTTATTAAATGAATAATAAATAATTAAACTAAAACTATAATTTAAATTATTAAATAAAATTAACTATTTTAAATACTTACTCCTTTAAAAATTAATACTTACTTAACATACAAATTAACTAATAATAAATTATTATTTTTCTATTATAAATATGAAGTAAACAATATGAAAGTGGGTATCTCCTTATTTATGTAAAATAAAGAAATATAAAATTAACGAATAATAGTTCTGTCAAATTTTATGGCCATAACAATATAAAATGATCTTAAAACTAAACGAGAGAATTGTACATTGATATTGAGAAATACAAAATGAAAAATTTTACTAGAAGAGGTTGTTTTGGTGCCCAAATATCCTTAGATTGATCATATTGATATCAAGATGCACAGACACGAGAAAAAATAGATCTCAAATTTTGGAAATAGTGCATCTTGCAACGTATTTTTTGACCATCAATTTTCAAGATTTTAAAGTTTTCATATATCTACTTGATCTACACTGTTTTTGAAGCTTTAAATTTTATAATTAAATATAAAAATATGTTTTAAGGCTATCACCAAGATTTATAGTAATGAAACCATATTTCTCGATACTATTTGAAAGTGCGCTTTACTTTGATTGGTTGGAGCCTCAGCGTTGTACATACCACATGCTTACTTAATACAAGGAGGCCACAATCACTCTTATTCGTCGGATTTCAAATCGGGTGGTTGTAAGTGTCATTGACTAAATTCAAAATAACAAAAAAAAATTTATCTCAACAAATATAAATGCTACTTCTAATGGCTAGTGGCAATTATGACATCCTTGTAACAAATATAAATATTCTCTTGATATGCCATCTCAATTCTTATCACATATTTGTGTCTATATAAGTGATTTAAGAAATGTCAGGTTGGCACAGAATCACCCAGTATGACCTAGAGGTTCCGCACAATAAAACAACGATTCTCTATTGTAAAACGATTATCCAGACTTGTGATTCACCAATCCGAACCTATTTTTGTCTAGTTCACTATTTTCTCAAGTTTTTTTTGTCTATTCACTATTTTTTTTTACACAGTAAAATGGTGATTCGAACCGCTTATTTATCGATAGAGACCGGTTATTGGCGTGCCTAATTGGTCACCCATCCGTTTTATAAATCACGGATCCGGATCACGTTGCACATGCTCGATGGTGTACGTTTCCGAATTTCAACTCGCCCGCAAGGCGCGGGAAAACCAATCTCATACCATTTAAGACGGGAAGCAACAAGCAAAAGAAGGGAGAAAATGGTGAAAACTGGCGAAGAGGAGTCGCGCGTCAAATGCATTCACTGCAAGTCCGAGAGCCTAAGGTTTTCTCCCGAGGCCAATGATGGCCATGGTGCGTACATTTGCCCTACCGCAGGCAACTTTGAACCTGGCCATGGCTGTGCTAGACTTGTTTCGATTGAGGAATTTGGTGCTCTGGATGCCGAGGACGATACGGCCTCTGCGTCTGCTTCCGGAGAAGATGGCGATGAAGATGGAGATTGTGATGAAGACTATGCGGAAGATGATGAAGTACTATCTTCTGAGTCTACCATGTCTGACGAGGATAGGAAGATGCAGAATATTGATGCCCTTTTGAGGTATGTCTTCATTATTAGACTTAGATGCCTTTTGAGATATTTCTTCTTTGTTAGGCCTAGATGGTGACCTAGTATGCAAACAGCAGTGTTTCTTGTTCTACCTGAATTTTGAATGATATTCGTGCATGAAGCTCCTATTCTTAAACGTTGGTATTAGGATCTGTTTTTGTACCCCTTAGCATTAATAATATGCAGAAGTTGATTTCATGGGTTATTTATCTCTAAACTGTCACAAACTGTTTCTTTGCAATTATTGTTTCTGTATGGATTATTGAGACTTGCAAATGAGTAATATTTATCATTTTGGATTTCTAGGGGAAACCTTATTGTGAGGAGACAGTCTCTACTTCCCAGTCTTTCGATATCAGATGGTGCAGCCACAGCTAGAAAACCATTTAAACCTCCCTCTAAAAATGGTTATAGAGATCAAAATGAAGATCTTTTTCGTCGCCTTTGGGCTAGGAAGAGGTTTGTTCCTTGGGGTTCTTCTAGACCAGCTTTGGTTGCAATTAGTAGCTTTCTTAAGATCCCAAATGAAGTTAACCAAGACACGGTGGAGGAGATTCAGTCTCTTCCACCTGGGATTGAGCCTTTGGTATTGTGGCAACCTGGAGAATCAGAAATGGATCGAGATAATTTGACACCAATAGTTGTAGATCCATTACTTGTTCGTTTTCTTCGACCTCATCAGAGGTATGTTGTTTGATATCTTGTTATAGGTGACAGTTCGAGAGCTTAAGCAATTACAGTTTCTTTAAATTAGATACTCCATATGAATTTATGAATTCATTACAAATCCTTTCACAATTATTGGAAGTTGCATAAACTTGTGTTTTAAAGAGTAATCCCTGGACAGCAAATTCCGAAGGGGGAAAATATATGATACTCCAATGATTTATGGGAAAATCAGCCCATCCGGTCATCATTGCCTATTGAAATGATGGATGGTAATGCACAGAGTTTGGGACCCACCTACATGAATCCAGTAGGCTCATCACTGTCCATTGTTTCATTGAATGTTAACATGTGATGTTTTTTCCACAGTTCATTGGAGCAAGGTGTACTTTCCAAACCTTGCAAGCTAGTATATCTTATAACTGTATTCAATGTGTGATCTGTATGCCTACTATTCTTTTTAGTACAGAAGAAATTTATGCATGCTTAGATATTGCAGTGTACTTCATGCTTAGATATTGCAGTGACTTTTATCTGCTTGGACCACATTATGTCTTCACTGGCCGAAAGGTATCATTTTTAAATGCAGAGAAGGTGTACAGTTTATGTTCGAGTGTGTTTTGGGTCTATCGAAAGCAGCTGGTATTTCTGGATGTATCCTAGCTGACGATATGGGGTAAATACCTCATCCCTATGTATACTGCATTGATGGATCACGAAATCTGAAGCTGCGGCTTTCCAGTTTATGGTCATTTAGTTTCTTTTATCTAGCTTGGATTCTGACTTGCACTTAATACTGATATCAGCACAATTTGTGCAGTTTAGGGAAGACCTTACAATCAATCACCTTGCTATATACTCTTCTTCGTCAGGGATTTGATGGAAAGGCAATCGCCAAGAGGGCAATGATAGTGACCCC
Organism: Amborella trichopoda; assembly: GCF_000471905.2. The sequence goes on along the minus strand of NW_006495813.1, from coordinate 1,563,238 downwards.
TACAAGCCTCGTGAGCAATTGGGAATCTGAAATTGTGAAATGGCTTGAAGGAAGGGTACCACTTATTGCTCTATGTGAAACTGCTAGAGCTGATGTTGTTTCAGGGATTGACAGTTTCCTTTCCCCTCATAGCCCTTCTCAGGTACTTATTATGTACAATGTAACTTATTATGTACAATTTACTGTGGGCAAGTTATTCTGGGTCTAATAATTTATATGCATGTTGTGAATTGGGGTGATCAATTGAGCCTTGAAGCTCTTCATTTCTAGGTGCTGATTATTTCATATGAGACATTTCGTATGCATTCATCAAAATTTTGCAAGACTGGTTGTTGTGATCTTCTCATATGTGACGAGGCTCATCGGCTCAAAAATGAGAATACCTTGACAAACCGCGTAAGAGACTTGATTTATTGGGAATTTACTTATTATCATTGAATGCTCCATTATCTTGTGACTTGTGTGCAATATGGGCTTACCAAGTTTGTTGGATATGGATTAGGCATTGGCTTCTCTACCATGTAGCAGGCGCATTTTGTTATCAGGAACACCTATGCAGGTCTCGTAACCTTCTTGAGGTTTCATGCCTTTATAACATAATTCCTGTCCTTAACTTCGTGTTGCCTTCTTGTTTTTAGAATGATCTTGAGGAGTTCTTTTCCATGGTTAACTTTACTAATCCTGGGATTCTTGGAGATGCAACTACTTTTCGTCGTTACTATGAGGTGAGCTGTTCGGCTATCTCTTTCTCCTTTTTTGGTCAGAGAGCTTTCTTTTTATCATTTTTATGAGTTCAACTAATCGGCTTTCAGGAATATTATAAATCTTAGTTTTAATTACTCAGGCACTTTTGTCTAGCTTACCTTGAAAGTAAAGACTTGAAAGTGTCTATGTTTTCTACTTCTTTATATAGGATTTTAATTTGATGTTGCAGAATCTTTTTTTTTTTTAATGTCTTCCTAGGCACCAATTGTTTGTGGAAGAGAGCCAAATGCAACTGATGAAGAGAGAAAGTTAGGGTTTGAGCGATCAAGTGAGTTAAGTGCAAAAGTAAATCAGGTATTACTTAACAAAAATGGCCTGCTCAACTTATTTTAACATGTATGTTTTCTTGCATTGCCCAAATAGTTGGGAAAAAGGCTCTGATAATGATGATGATGATGTTTTTTTGCATTGAGTGCACTTGTCATGTATTATTGTTTCAATTCCGAGAAATGTGACTGGCTGCCTCATTTTGTTGTATTCTTGTGATATTTTTGGTATTGACCCTCCATTGTTATATTATACTTTTCATGGTCCGTGATGTATTTTTTTTTTTCAGTTCATTCTCAGGAGGACAAATACTTTGTTATCAAATCACCTACCCCCTAAGGTATGTTGGTTATTTGTTGGGTGCTGTTTGTTGTTCTCTATAGTTTTTGGTTGTTATATGTACTAGATTTCTATTGGTTGTTAAGATTTTTTGTTCAGTTTTGATTGGTTCTATTTTTTCATTGCAAAGTTATCCTTTACCTGGTGTTTTGTAATTTCATTCAGTTTAGTTTAGTGCTATGTTAAGTGATCTTGACATACCAAATGATCCTATAGGAAAGTATGTTGAGAAATTAATTTAAAAAATCTTTCTTGATCTGATGGGACCAGGTTGTGTTAGTTTCTTTTTCATGTAGTTCTTGGAAGTGTTAGCGAGTGGGGGAGCGCGGGAATGTGGGTAGGAAGAAGCTCCCTACTTTAGGAGCGTTACGTGAGTGCTCTTATAATATATATACAAAAACTATGAAAATTTAAAAATAAATGTACACACAATTTTGTGAAAATATTTAAATACAGAATATACATATTAGGATTATATCTATTTTACTTAGAATGTGTTTTCTCAAGAAAATTTTCATACTCATATTTAGTTACTCAAGTCATATCATATGACAGTCTTGCATAATAATATATTGAAGTCATTTATTTGATAATTATGTTGTGAATTTTAACTAAAGATATTAATAAATTTAGCTCAAAATAGGTTCTTCCATTTCTTCCCCTGCCCCTTCATTATAAATTAACAAAATAAAGCATAGATTGAAAAAGAATAAATATAAAGAGAGGTAAGATAGATGAATTTAAACCATTGCACTTAGGACTATCTTTTTCTTTCGTTGATCTGGATATAAGCATCTTTTCCTCACAAAAAAAAAAAGAAAAGAAAAAAAAAAGTACTAGGATTTTCATCAGTAATTCCTTCTTTTTTGGTAGATATGCATTAAAGACTTTCTTTTTTTAATAGATATGGATTAAAGTATCTCTTTTATCTTCGGAAAATATATAGAACATGAATCTTCCAGCAATTATTTTTTTGATTGATATGCATTTCAGACTTGTTTCATTATAAAAGATCCATCTAAATAGGTTATGACTTATATTGACTGATTCCCTAAGGGACTGTGATCCACCCAAGATCCCGCTTCGGGAGCATGGGGTGACTGGGATTGCCACCAAGTTGGGAGATCCTTGTAACTGATGCTTGTCAGTTGATGTATTGTTAGACCCGATACATGTTTCCAATTTTCTTGAAAATTATATGATTAGAACCTAAATGTACCTCATGTATAGAATGAATTTTGAGCATGTAACTTTGTTTTCTTATATTCTACTTAACAATTTGCAAGATTCACTTGTCTACATAATCTGATATACGTGAATAATAGTCAACAAAAATTTCAAAGCATTCGGCCATTTTAATAATTAATTATTTGTTTAATAAAAAGACATTTAACTTAGTGAAAGTTTTAGTTAAATTTCTACGGAAAAGATTTTAAATATTTTGGGTTCAGAGGTTAATTTTCTAACCCTTATACATACAATGTTTTGTTTTACATCCTAGTGATTCAACTTTGTTGAAAGATATATGATGTATGTATATTCTAAACACCCACTAATTGAAGGAGGAACAAGAATGGAGATATAGAATAACGAGGGGGAGATAGATGCATGAGAGAGAGGGAGAGAATAGAGAGTTACGTGAGAATGAGAGAGAGAAAAAATGATGTGATTCTTTCCTGTGATCAGTCATATAATTTGTTATTATTGATGAGCAAAATTTCAAAAAATATCCTTGTATGGGTTTATAACCCACATTAACCCTTTAGACCTTTCTTTGCACAGGAGCTTACTTTTTGAAAGCTTTTTGTATATCAGTGTGAAAGGGCTGTTCTATAAGCCCTTCTTTTTGGTTTAATTTGAATTCACTGCTAAACTAAGCAACCCTGTATTTTTGTAATATCTCTGTATAAACCTGACCTCTCGATTTTTTACCGAGTCCCCGCCTGTGGGTGACTGCGGAACTGTGTACTTGTAATTCCATACTTTTTTAATACAAGTTAGCCTTCTCTCAAAAAAAAAAACCCTGTAGACTCAACTATTATTATTGTGCTTTCAACATTCCCTTGCAAGCTGGAGCTAGATTTCAATCATGCCCAACTTGACAACTATATCTTGCAGTCTATTACGGGGCATAGGTAATTAAACTTTAACTCCTAGGTCAGCCAATAGTTTTCACCCACATAACTTCACCTGCCCCATGTACCATAGCCATGTATTCTGCTTCAACACACATTTTGTTTTTTAACTCTTCCATGAACAAAGGTACAATAACCTGCAGTTGACCATCGATTGGTTTGTGAACCGGCCCAATCTGCATCACTGTAAATTGCAACACCCTTATGATCCCGATTAGTAAACAGCAATCCTTTACCAGGATATGGCTTGAGATACTTTAGGATATGGTAGAGAACATCTAAATGAGGTTTTTGTGGGGCGTGCATGAACTGACTAATTATATTAACAACATGAGGAGTATCTAGTTGTGTAATTGTAAGATATATAAGCTTGCTCACAAGCCTCTGATACTGACTAGGATCCTTAAGTAACTCTCTCATCTGTTTATGAAGTATATTATTGATTACCATTGGTAATAGGTTTATCCATCAGTTTGGTCCCCAACATTCCAATTTTTTTTGACAAAATCCAATACTTCTTATGAGGGATAGCAATTTGTTCTTTGATCTTGCCACTTTAATATCTGCTAATCTATGCCTTGTTATTACTATATTATCAACGTACACTATTACTGTTGTAATCCCTACACCTTTTTCCCTCACAAATAGTGTATGATCAGCTTGACTTCTTTTAAACCCAATTTTTAGCAAGTCTTCACTATATTTCTCAAACTACGCTCTTAGTGATTGTTTAAGTCCATATATCACCTTTTTCAATTTGCACACGCTTCCTGTGTCCCCTTGAAACTGAAATCTTCGAGGCTCCGCCATATACACTTCCTCATGAAGATCTCCGTGCAAAAAAACGTTTTTCTCATCTAGCTGATGGTAAGGCCAAAATTTATTTACCACTAAAGATAATGACTTTAATAGTTTCCAACTTCTCTATTGGGGCAAAAGTCTCTTCATAATCTATACCTTATTTATTTACAACTTCTCTATTGCAACTTTGCCTTATATCCATCAATCATGCCATTTGTTTTGTAGTTCACTGTAAACATCCACTTGCGTCTTACCTTCCACTTCTTCCCTTTAGGAGTTTTAGTGAGCTCCCAAATTTTGTTCCTTTCAAGAGCTTGCATGTCCTTCCACATCGTAGCTTTCCACTGAGGTTGTGATACAACCTTTGTTGCACTAGATGGAATGCTAACAACAAACTCAAATGATAGGGAAGCAACACAAAAAGATGGCAATATTCTAAGAAACAAAGTTACTTATAGGATATTGCGTACATGAGTGCTTATTCCTGCATTATGTAATTGGTAAGTCAATATGTGACACTATGATTGGATTTGAAGGTGAAGAAATGGCAGGATGAGAAGGATCAATACATGGTTCCAGTTCGACACTTGAGTCATATTCATTTTAGACTTTGGGTTGTACCAATTTTTTTTTTCTAAAATATGCCTTCAACTTGTTTCACTGTTGCAATTGGAACATTCCCATCTTAGTTTTGAGGCATCTCAGAAACTTCAAAAATAAATGGAGCTGGAGGTGGAGTAGGTTAAGGTTGTGACACAAGATTGCTTTCCTCTTTTTTACTATTCTCCCCTTGAAGAGAGCATTGCTTTTGAGTAGGAAAGGGATATGGAATATGTTCAAACAAGGTGGTATCCATAAAGACATGGTGGACCTTATTAATGGATCATAATACTGGAACCCTTTTTGAGTTGCTAGATACCCTAAGAAGGCACTTTTAATGGCTTTGGGGTCTAGTTTATCTGCTTCTGGCCCCAAAACATGGACAAAACACATAATCTCAAAAAAAAAAAAACACGGACAAAACACACATTACTAAAGACTTTGGGAGGTATGGGAAATAAAGGAATATCAAGAAGACGTATTGGGATAGGGGATTTGCCTTGAAGAACTCTTGATGGTATAGGTTTTTTAATAATGTTGTAGTAAGAACAACCTCATACCATAAGGTTTTTAGAACGTTCATTCCAAACAATAAAGATTAAGTGACTTCCAGTAAGTGTCAGTTATTTCTCAGCAACTTCATTTTGTTGAGGAGTATAAGGGCATATTTCTGGAACTCTATACCTTTATCCCTCAAGTAATCTTTGAGACCCTTGGAGGCATGTTCACCCTCATTGTCAGAATTTAGAACTTTAATTTTGGAGTTGTGACCTTTTATGGCCTTGACCCCAATATTTTTATAGTTCTTGATCACGATGGGAGTGAGCGAGGCATGTTACTCTAGGATCTTGGTACACTGGGATCAAGAGTCACAAACCCCGTGTCATGAGGCTTGAGTGTGAGAGACACCAAGAGCGTTGATGGTTACCTGTACAGTCAAATTGTTTTATGCCTCATGACGATGTGTTGTCCAGGACAACGAGGACCATATAGTTGATAAGAGCTCGAGTAGTTATGAGAGTCTTGAGCAACATATTGGATAGACTTTGATAAGCCTTGCATGGGTCCCTGCCACAGATTGTGGGCCATAAGCTTGTTGAGTCATTCCAAGAAAGTAATTTTGGATTTTGAATCGGAATTCCAGGCTCTAAAGGTAGGTATTCTCTTAGTTAATCAGATGGGCTGCTTCCCGATACAAATAGAAAGTGATTCATCTCTTCTAGTAGGTGTTATTCAGAATCGTTGCAGTGCCCCATGGAAATTGCAGACGTTAGTTGATAACTGCTGTTCAAGACTCTCACCCCATATGTCGTCTATTGCTCATGCCTTTTACTATGCGAACATGGTAGCTGATGCTCTCGTTAAGAGAGCATCGGCTTATGTAGGCGCAACAATTTGCTGTTGTCAACCACCAGACTTTCTTTCTCTTTCATTATTACATGACCTGGTGCTACTACCCTATTTTAGGGTTGTTAAATAATGTGTTCTTCACTTTCTATTAATGGAAAATTTGGGTAGGGGACCTTGTCCCCCATTGACTTACTCAAAAAAAAAAAGTGGAGTGCTTTGTTCTCAATTCAATTCTATAGGTTCCTAGTTTCCCTTATTAATATTTTTTACATGATGCCAAATTGAGTAAACGGATATAGAATGATTTGGTGAATTTTTGGAAAATTTTGAGAATTTTTCTAATTTTTTTGAGGAAAATGGCATTTTGAGAATTTATTTTACAAAATGACAAACAAGGACAGACCCTCCGGGCCCTCCATGTGACACTTAAGTGGCCAATGGATGCCACGTGGAGGCTAGCTAGGGTCCACCTCACAACCGTGTGGAGATGACATGGGGTTGATGTCAACCCCCTATTTGGCCTCATTTGTCTTTTGTGCAAAATTTTTGAAAATAGAATTTTATTTTAATTTGTACAGAATTTTGAAAATTAGAAATTGATTTAGAGCACGTGTTTCATATGGGAACATGGTTGGTTGTGTGTTCATGGGGTGACCTTCTAAAACGGGTGCATGTTTTGAAATTATGATTGAACCAAGTCCTTATGGAATTTGTCTCATAATCAACTATCATATGTGACATCATGTTTTTCGTTGCCTATGCACTCCAAGATGACATGAAATTGGAGGGAAAATGAAATTTAAATAGCTTTTAAGAACTTGTGCACAATTACATGACAGGCATGCCCCTACCTAGGCTATTTCATTTTATTTAGTTGAAGTAGCATGGATAAATTGTATAAGCAAGTTGAATTTCATGTGAATGTGTATTTAATTTTAAATGTGGGAAATTTTGAGTGAATTTAGGGCTAATCAAGAGGATAATGGTGCTAAATCTCATCACTCATCAAGGTGGATTGGTCGGCGCCTGATTTTCCTGGCAAGAGAAAACCCTCTCTCAAACAATCGGGAGGGGTGCGCGCGCGGGGACATACTTTAGGCGTATGCATGCGCTCCTCTTTATGTGGATAGGAATCAACAACAAGGGAGATTTTTTGACGAGAATGTGTTTTAGGCGCTTTCCTCGTCGTTTGCGGATTTGTGGATACACCCGGGCAGACACCCTCTTAGAACAATCATGAAGCCCTCCGATTGTCTGCCAGCGTGGTTTGGACAGAACTCTCCTCAAACTTTAATGCGTCATCTCGTCTCTTTTTCTTACTCCCGGACTTGCAATATGCACTCGAAAATACCCCTCTGTATTGGTTCGCTTGAACAAGGATTGGCTGGCAAAGGAAAGAATGTGGGGAGAAAAGTAAAGACATGTGTCTCTCTATCCGTACAAATGCTACGGGCTTCAGTAATCGGAGCAGCTAAAGAATTAGAACTCTCTTGATTACCGACTCAGGAAGACTCCACCCGAGTGAGCGAGGGGGAGAGCTTATGTATCTCTCACGGTTCAGCTCGACTGTATGGAGAGAAAGTTAGAGTGGTGGTCTGAGAGTTGGAATTCTTAAGATAGCTCTGAAAGATATTGAATCGAGCGTATAACAAATATCAGAATGAAAGGAGAAAGATGTAGAGACAGAGAGATGGGACCGCAGGTCTGCTGCGATTTTGAGTTACTAGGTGAAGTAAAGAGAGAGAGACGAGGAACAGAGACGGGGTCGCAGGTGTTGCGGCTCAGAAACCTATCATGCGATGAAGACGAGAAAGGCATAGAGAGAGAGTGACGGGACCGCAGGTCTGCTGTGGTTCCGAGTTACTACGCAAGGCGGAAGAGAGAAAGGTCCAGAAAGAGAGATGGGGTCGCAGGTGCTGCGGCTCCGAAACTTCTCACGCAACGAAAAGAGAGAAAGGATGTAGAGAGAAGGACGTGACAGCAGGTTTGCTGCAGGTCATAGTTGGTGCGCGTTAGCTGCAGGGTAGGCTAAGGTGCCTGTGTTAAGGGTAACTTCTCTCTCTCTAAAATTTTTCTCTCACCTCTTCATTGGATCCAAGAATTAGAAGCAAAGTCGAGCTAATGCCTCAATCTCATTAACGAATAATCCAGCCCTCTTACATTTGACCTAAGCTTGTTTATCTAGAGGACCTATGAAACAGGGGTGGATGCTCAAAACTAAGCCAAATTATAATAAAAAGAAATTACAATAAAATCTCGAATTTAGGAACAGTGACAAAACCATATCTCTCTGAGGGGCCTCTTGCCATTGCCAGATTTTGGGATTTTTTTCAGGTACTTGTGGCAATGATATTGACGATCCATCATCGTAGACTTGATGCTTGCTTGATTATGAACATTTTGATGTCTTTTGATCGTCTTGAGCCGAACCTTCCCTGAAGGGTAAAAATCCGGCTAGGTTGTGATCTTTGGCCATCAATGCAATGCGATTCATGGTGTTCCGAGTCTTCATTTTGATTGCAAATTAAAGAGGAGACCGTCACAGTCGCTGTGCACCAAGTTTTGTTTGATTTGGTTGTTGCTTGAAGTATTTCTGAATTCAGGAGGTCACCGGAAAAAGGGATTCCGGTGACCGGGAAAGTCATGCCATCTTCACCCTTGGAATTTGCGCTATCCGACCTTCAATTGACTGCAAAAGTTTGTACTAGTTTGTAGCCCTTCATGACATGGTCGCATAAGACCCAATTTTGCGATGGTCCGATACACGTACCTCAAGTTATCGCTTCACAAAGCTTGGGATGTCTTTCTTTGAAAACTCTAATTTTCGTGCTTTCGGGCTCATCTTCACTCTAGAAAAGTTTTGGTTTTGGGTCATGTCATGACGCGTGCCATATGTCAAAATGACCTGGTCGTTGAGACCTAGCTTGTGTCTGAATTTGAGCTTGTTCCGATTCCAAACGAGCGACCTGTGGGTGCTTGAAGATCATCCCGAGATGTGAAAATACAATCCCAAGATTGGAAACAGGTTTGGTGAGGCCGTACCGTAATAGTGTAAAACCTACCCTTTTGTGGGAATTTGGACCCAGAACTTTCCTGGGAGGTCTGATTGAGCCCAAATTTGGTCCTTGAGGATTTTTCGACGTTCTAAATGCAACTGCAGTGGTCTGGTATTGTTTTAAAGCCCCTAGCATGGGGCTGTAGTTATAAGGTTTCTTTTCAGCATGATAAAAACTAGTCTTGAGAATCGAATTTCGTTTTGATCATGTCAAAACTTATCGGAATGTGACGAAACGTTGCGAGTGTCCTTCGGGCATCCCCAACTACCCTTTTCATGCCTTTCAAAGCCGTTCTAGCTCTTTTTCCAAAGGTTGCCCAGTTTTAGGCTTTATTTTGCAATGTGTCCATGGTCTGGTGGTGTCTTGGGTACTGGCAGGATCAGGTTGTTACTGGTTCTCTCCTTATGCGATTCGGAAATACTAGTATGTCAAAAATGACGTATAACAGGCATGATGAGTGGCTAGGATCAAGCCCTTTCTCATGCTATGGATGACTGGTATCAATGCTCAAGATTCACTCATCTAGAAGCATCTTCTACATTTGCCTATTAATACCCCTCTCGATTGTCCGTTTTGATCACTCCATCTTGTCTAGTGTGGCACGCCGCCCATAGGGCTCTTTCTCTCTTCATTATAGTGAGTTTCTTAGTGTGAGAAATTAAGTTTAGAGTGTGAGGTCAAAGTGAGAGAAAGTGATCAAGACACTCCATTAAAAACTTCTTCTTCAAGCTTGGAGTTGAAGTCTTAGCCCTTTGGAGATTCAATTATTGGATAATTCATTCCAAGCCATCCAACATGTTTCTCGTGGCTGTAAATCTTCGTTTATAGCACTACACTATGATTCTTACCCTCTTGTTTTATGATATTTTGAGCTCAAATCAAGCTTAGAATATAAACCTTTGATTCAACTTCGGAGAGAATTTGATTGAGTTTTCTAGAGATTTTATTGACTGATTTTTCTGCAACTGTCGAGTTCAAAATCAGTCAATTGAATCACCTTGTTGATGATCTAGTTTCATGAGATTTTAAGGGGAAACTATGCCAAAATTTTCTCTCACCCATACTTTTATGCTAGATCACCAAATTGTGAGTGTTTTGAGTTTGAATTTTGCCACAAATCCCGCCCACGTTTTTCTCACAATTTCCTTGATCATTTCAGTTGATTAAAAGTGCCACAAAGTGTAGATAATTTGATGCTTAATTGCTTCCCAAATTCCCAAAAGATGATGTAAAATAGGCTATCTTGGTGCCATCTGAGTAGTCATTCCATGGTATGCAATTAAGTCCTTGGCTGTAAACTGGGCACAAAGAACTCGACCCTTGGCTTTCCATGATCAGGATTTCTTAAGCATTTGAGTATCATTGAGTTCGTAATTGCAGATAGAGCTTTTATGGAGTTTGTGTAATTTTCAAATGATGTATAATTTGCATTGTTTTTGTGTAGTGCTGATTTTTAAGCACTTGAGTTTTATGTGGTGTATGCTCAATCTCCTTGTGTACTTTTTTTTAGACTTTGTAAAGGGACCCAAATAGAGTTGTAATACTTGGATTTAAAGTGTATTAATGTATTTTATGTGGCCGTAATTGTCGCCAACATGAGTGTATGTCTTGTAATTGAGTTGTATTTTGAGTTTGTGTTGTCCATTGTGAAAGATTCATTGAAGTCTTGTACCTTGTACTTGGCTTCTTACACCATCATTTAATACTTACATTATATTATATTCTGACTATTTTGTGATACACTTGAAAAATATTTGCAACTTTGTCCTTATGTTTCATCAAATAAAGTGTGGTTAGTTTGGTGCAATCGTCCACAAAAGTAACAAAAATACGAAAACCAAAGAGTTACAGCTTGGGAATGCCCCCACACATCAAAATGTATAGTGGATAATAGAGTTACTCCTTTTATTACTGATAGGAAAAGATGTTCTACAACGTTTCGTTAATTGACAAACCTCACATTGTAATTTAACTTGACTAATAAAGGAAAACTTTTGGGAAATAAGGAATGAAAAACAGATAGAGGAGCATGATTAAGACGTGTGTGTCATAAATACACTCTTTCTTTGTTAGTAATTCTTGACAAGGTAGTGGTTCGTGTAGCTCTATGGGCATGTTCTGATATGTCTAGAAGGTACAACCCTCTATCTGCACGCCATGCCCAAATATGATCCCTGTCACCAAATCCTGAAAGACACATTAGGCTGGAAAATGGTTACACAAGAATTCTATGTTTTTGTAGGAGTACTAACAGGTAGGAGACTATCAGATAACTTATGACAATGCAAAGTGGACAACCAATCTATGGAGGAAGTTTCTCGGACATTCCCTTTCTCATTAATGGGTACAAAGGATCCATCAACAATCTCTACATTCATGGTTTGAAAAGGTGGCATATGTAGAAAAGAGATTCGACATATTAGTCAAATGTTCAGTAGCTCCTGAATCAGTAACCAAGGAACCTGAGGAGTCATGGGAACATGGTGTGTAGATGCGAATATATCTAGTTGGGCAGGATGGGACTTGAAGGAAGAAGGAAAGGGCTCCATATCAATAATGGAGGGACATTGCTTGAGATTATGAAGCTTTTGCTTGAAAATGGTCACAAAATCATCTCAGGTAAAGAAAGAATATAGTCACGAGGTAAATAACTAACAACATCTTGTTGTCTAGGCATGACAGTCTCCTCATTATTCACACCAGCATAAGCCCTAGATGTATTCCACTTAGGGCATCTAATAGGATTCCTAGATGTTTCCTTGGTGTGCCAATATTTCCCACAATAAGTACATTTTAACTTATCCTTCTGTTCACCCATGAACCCCCTGGGGCCACCACTTGCCTTGACTTTCACTATGGTCACCACCAAGGTTGTTGAAAGAGTTGGAGGTTAGAGCTGATATTTCAAATTCACCAATGTATACAACCATAACTTTTCAGTGAGCTTCTTCTTGTTGAAGGGAAAAAAATTATTCCAAGTGATGCAAAGTTTTGCCACTCAAATTATTGGATCTGATATTTTTGTATTCAGGATTAAGGTTCCCCTAAAAGATCAAATATCTCCCTTTTTCCCACCATTACCTTATGCTCTTTTGCTCAATGAGAGCAGTTTATGGGTTGATAGTGTTTCAGCTCATCCCAAAACCCCTGTAATGCAGCAAAATAGCTGTCAACTGATAAATCTTTTTGTTTGAAATTGTTTATTTGTTGTTCCAACTCATATTTTTGCTACATTATTCTTTTGTGAATAGGCCTCAGCTATTGCATCTCATAACTCATTGGAAATATTATAATTTGTAAATTTGCGACTCAAATTTGGTTGCATAGAGTTTAAATTCCAGTTCATAATTATCATCTCACCAGCGTCTTAATTAGAATTAGAGGGCTCCTTTACATCTGGTCTCACCATACGACCATCAATATAATCCACATTTTTCTTGCCTTTAGGAAATCACCTTACAGATTTGGCCCATTCTAGAACTTTATGCCATAAAATTTGATTGTAGTGATTTGGAGTCAAGAGTATCCCATGCTTGATGTTTGTTGTGACATTGTTTCCTTTCAAGGCACAAGAATCACCAGTGTTTAATTTTTCAAAAAAAAAAAAGAAAAAAAAACCTAGTGTTTCAAAAATAGCTGGGCAATGCCTAGGCGGCTGGGGGAGGGGGGGTCTAGGTCGCTCAACGCCAAGGCGGGTGCCCAGAACCTGGGCAGCCCATTGGAAAAAAAAAAATCGTGGTGTTTTTCTCTCTCTAAAATAGGCTCTAATGGGTTTTAGGTTTCAAATGAACCTAAAACCCACAATTTTCCCCTTTAGTACTAAAAAATGCCCTCAACGAGGGGCATTTCTGCCCCTGGGCGGCCGTCTAGGAGGGTTCCTGGCGCTTAGACAGGCGCCTAGGGATATTCGCCTAATTTGGCTGCCTAGGCCTGAGCAATGTGCTCAGGTCTTTTGAATTGCCTATGGTAGTGGCTCAGTCGCTAGGCGGTCCACTTTTTAAATCACTGAGAAAAACAAATCAAAGTGTTGCTAAAATTTGGATACACCTATAGAGTTATTTTAAACACCTTCATAAACACCAAAAGCACCATGTAGTGCATTGGCCAATTGTTATAGACCTATTTGATCCACATTAAACAGCTATAGCTTGTATCCAAAAAATAAAATCTCGACAAATATGTTCCAAGTTTGATGGAGGGCAAAACTATTCTTATTTTGTGTTTTTATTCAATTTCAATGATGTATGTTATAGTTTTAGTTTTAGGATTTATTTTAGGGTTTTTAGGATTTTTAGGGTTTTTATTTTTTATTTACTATTCACAAGTACTATTTATGGTACTGTTCATAGTTACTGTTAACATGTTACCATTCACATGTTACTGTTCACGTGTTAGTATTCACATGTTACTGTTCACAAGGACATTTTTGGAATTTTGATATTGTTTTAGTGGTATTTTAGAGTATTAAATATTTACCTGAATCTCAAGTTAAATTAGGGTTTCGTAGGCTTTAAAAGGTTGGATGTCATAGTTTGAGGGCATTTTGTTATTGGAATAAATTTTATTTTATGAAAGAAGAAAGTTCTTCTCTTGACTTGATTTACAGCTATTTTCTTTCTCTCTTCTTGCTGATTTTACTTGTTTAAGGTTCAGGAGAATCGTGGATTCAATTTCTTACGTTTGCTCCTTGCATCAACTGGTATCAGAGCAAAAGTCTTGTTATTTTGTATTTTTATTCAATTTCATTGATGTATATTGTAGTTTTAGTTTTAGGATTTATTTTAAGGTTTTTAGGATTTGTAGGGTTTTTATTTTTTATTTACTATTTATAAGTACTATTCATGGTATTGTTCATACGTTCACAGGGGCTTTTTTGGAATTTTGATATTGTTTTAGGGGTATTTTAGAGCATTAAATATTTATTTGAATCTCAAGTTAAATTAGGGTTTCACAAGCTTATAACAGGTTAGATGTCATAGTTTGAGGGCATTATGTTATTGGAATAAATTTTATTTATAAAAGAAGAAAGTTTTTCTTCTCTTGGCATGATTTACAACCATGTCCTTTCTCTCTTCTTGTTGATTTACTTGTTTAAGCTTCAGGAGAACGGTGGATTCAATTCCCTACCTATTTCTCCTTTTCATCAAGTGGTTTTAGAGCAAAAGTCTTCTGATTTTGTATTTTTATTCAATTTCAATGATGTATATTGTAGTTTTAGTTTTAGGACTTATTTTAGGGTTTCTAGGGTTTTTATTTATTTTTATTTACTATTCACAAGTACTATTTATAGTATTGTTCATAGTTACTGTTCACATGTTACTGCTTGTTATTGCACACTTGTTACTGTTTATAGGGACATTTTTGGAATTTTGATATTATTTTAGGGGTATTTTAGAGTATTAAATATTTACTTGAATCTCAAGTTAAATTAGGGATGTCATAATTTGATGGCATTAATTTATTGGAATAAATTTTATTTTATGAAAGAAAAAGTTATTCTCTTGGCTTGGCTTGATTTGCAGCCATGTTCTTTCGTTCTTCTTGCTGATTTTACTTGTTTAAGGTTCAGGAGAATGGTGGATTCAATTCCCTATCTTTTCTCTTTGCATCAATCAAGTGGTATTAGAGTATAGTTCAAGGACGAGTGGAGATTGTGATGGCTTGTCGTGGAGGTCTTAGCTGTTAGGATGCCCATTTGATCCGACTGCGCAAGGAAATTAACAACTTGACGGAGAACGTTACAGAGCAATAGCCTGCCCTAAACGAAGACCAATCTACATGGATATATCCAAATCGTGAGGATTTTTATGGAGAATGACACTAATTAGAGTTCGACTCAGAGTTGGATCGGAATGATGAAGTTGCGTTCAACCATTTGTTCTATGCATGTGCTCCGTGTTGGGAGCCTCATGTTCAGGAGAATAAATCATGGGATTTAGTTGATCTACATGATGTGAAGCAGAATGAGGTTGATCTTGGTGTAGGTCGTATCGAAAGTCAAAAGGTTGTAGATTGGGATCTGCCATCAATTTTTGATATTTACTTAGAAGATATATATGATTTTGAAAGAGATATAATCTCTAATGGTGATCAAGATTTTGTAGGTAAACCGATCTTTGACGAAGAAAAAGATGAAGATCTGGAACATTTAGGAGATTTAGGGCACATGAATCAGAGTAGTGCAGTGGAAGTGTGGTCGACTCAGACTTTGCGAATGGTGGCCCTGATTTCAGGAAGTGATCAACTAGATGTTAAGAAAACCTCCAAAGGCCAGAAAATTGAGTTTGGAGTATCGTACATGATTTCCAATGGGAGTTCACGAATAACTGAATCTGATAAATTTGCATGGATTCCTCATTATCCATATCAGGACCGATTTCTTGAGGAATTTTTCTTACCTCGAATAATATTTGAGCTGATAAATAAAAAGAACGTCAAAGAAGGTGGTTTTGATGTTGAGTTCTTCTTAGCACACTTTAAAACTCGAGGATGAGTTTTCTCCAACAAGGGGAGAATGATGGAAGGAAAAAGTCTTCTTATTTTGTTTTTTTATTCAATTTCAATGATGTATATCGTAGTTTTAGTTTTAGGATTTATTTGAGGGTTTTTAGAATTTGTAGGGTTTTTATTTTTTTATTTAGCTATTCACAAGTACTATGAATTCATAGTACTATTCATAGTTAATGTTCATGTGTCACTATTCACGTATTACTGTTCACAGGGGCATATTTGGAATTTTGATATTGTTTTGGGGGTATTTTAGAGTATTAAATATTTTCTTGAATCTTAAGTTAAATTATGATTTTATGGGTTTATACAAGGTTGGATGTCATAGTTTGAGGGCATTATGTTCTTGGCATAAATTTTATTTTATGAAAGAAGAAAGTTCTTTTTCTCTTGGTTTGATTTACAAAAAGTTCTTCTCATGGTTTGATTTACAGCCATGTTCTTTATCTCTTCTTGCTAATTTTACTTGTTTAAAGTTTAGGAGAACGGTGGATTCAATTCCCTACCTTTTTTCTCTGCATCAAAGTTTTTCATGGGAAAGAACCCTGCTCTGATACCATTCTTTTAATCAATGGGTCACAAAAACCCTAATCCCCCCGTCACCTGAAAAAAATACAAGAAATAAAAAATATTTTTCTATGTGGGGACAACAAACGCCAAAAAATATATACCTTTTGTAGAAAATATCCAATTTGAGAACAAAGCTTTGAAATAACACTTAATTTCGTTAAAAACTGTATAGAAACATGATCTCCAAAGTAGATTTTTTAGGGTTTCTTCTTTGTTGGACTTTTCTTCCATTTTCTGGCGGTTTGGCCATAGTGCTAAAACCAATGGTTATATGGCCAGTATTTCACCACCTAACTCTCACTTCTTCAAATCTGCACTTTGATCTGATACCAAGTTGAAGCGTATATGATGTATGTCTACTCTAAACAATGACTAATTGAAGGAGGAAGAGAAATGGAGAGATTGAATAAAGAGAGGGAAGAAAGATTGTGTATGTGTGTGTGTGTGTGAGAGAGAGAGAGAGAGAGAGAGAGAGAGAGAGAGAGAGCTGATCCTTTCATGTGATCAGTCATATAATTTATATATAAATATTACTGATGAGCAAAATCACAAAAAAAACCTTGTGTGAGTTTATAACCCACACTTAACTCTGTGGACTCAAATAAAGTACAATATACCTCAATAAGTTGCGATGTGGCTGTAATGCATGGAAAACATGTGTACTCTTGATGCAACCAACCAATTGTCGTCGTGCCATGTATGTCCACAATGTAGTTTTAGCGATGGTGATTGAATGAGAGTGGAGAAGCCACACTCCCAAAGAAAAGCTAAAATGAGCCACTAATTTACTGGTACATGGGGGATAAATAGTGTCCCTCTTGCCCTCATCTTTTATTTGTATTCTCAAATATCATGGCCCAACTGTGAACCCAGCCCTGCATTGGGCATCAGTGTGCATGATGGGGCTCATATATCAGCTATGATTCCATCACTGTGGTAGGAACCACAACTAGGCCACTGTCCCATCATAGGTGGGAGCTGTGGCTCACTTGTGACCTCACGTGATAATAGGAGCCATGGCAGACGTATCTCTCCCATCCTGTGGGGAGAACGAAGATGGTGGCTCTGTGTAATCCATCTCTCTCTCTCTATCTCTCTCTTAAAACCTGGCCTGGGCAAGTGACCCTATGGTTTTCAGAACACTTGGGAAGACCAAAGCCTGTCCTAAGTACTTTGTGCACCATTCTGAGGATCCAAAGTTTTTTGTGTTGGCATGAGCTCAGGTTTCTTGTTGCTGATCCTTAGGAAGACACATGTAAGAAAGGGGTCTCTCGAATCACTGTCCAACTGCTGTCCTTCTCTACTCTAAAATCACTAACTCAGATGGAGATCTTGAGGATTATGTGATCTAATATTTTTATATTCCTTTGAAGAATTGGATACTTCAAGGTTTTTGAACAATGCATTGTCCTTCCCTTACCTTTCTGTGCAGATGGTGGAAGTTGTCTGTTGCAAGTTGACACCTCTTCAAACTGATTTGTATCGCCATTTCATACAATCAAAAAATGTAGGTTGCCTTTGGCATTTTCCTATTTTAATTCATAAATGTTTAAAACTGGATGTCATATTTAACATAATTAGTAGCAAAGCATTTTTTCTCCTCTCATACCTAAGTAGTTACTATTTCCAACAAGGTTAGTTATCTCTTATCTTTTAATTGCTTCCTCCATGCTAGGTCAAGCAAGCAATTGCAGAAGAGATGAGGCAATCCAAAATTTTGGCCTACATTACGGCGCTTAAAAAGTTATGCAATCACCCAAAGGTAACGAACTCAACTATTTAATATGTATCGAACTTATGTTCAATCAATATTACATTCTCACTATATAGATGGTGTATCAGCTGCAAGAATGGTTTCAAGTCTTCTGTTAAGCACCATAAACCTATGTTTTTATGAATAACTTATCGTGAATAATTTGATTGATGCTTAGCACTTTAATGGAACAGGTTATATTGGTATCTTGATATTTGTATCATCGTATGAATTTGGCTGAAAGTTGTTGGTATATCTCAGTCATTCATATTTCATTCAAATTCTGCAAGTGTTTTTGGATTGCTTTGCTACTTAGCATTGTTTAAGAACTTTAAATGCTTCCTTTTTGTTTGCCAAGGGCAAACGCATTATTAGAAAACCATTGTTGAAGAAAGTGTGATGCTGCACCTAGGCACAAAAGAGGTTTCTGTGTGTGTGTGTGTGTGATTTGCTAAAGTACTATACAAGACTCCCCCATCGTGATCTTGGCTGTAAAGTCATTGATACTATATTAGTCATTTATATTTCATTCAAATTCTGCAAGTGTTTTTGGATTCATTGTTGTGCTATTCAGCATTCTTTAAGAACTTTAAATGCTTCCTTTTCTTTGTTTGCCAAGTGAAATGTTGAACGCTTTGTAGAAAACCAATGTTGAAGAAAGTGTATGCTGCGCTTGGCACAAAAGAGGGTTTTCTTATTTTTGGTGGCAACAAAAGAGGGTTTTCTTATTTTTGGTGGGGGTATTGTTTCTTTTTTTTTGGGGAGAGGGGGGGAGGGGGGAGGGGGGAGGGGGGAGGGGGAGGGGGGGGTGGGGGAGTAGTGGCGTGGCGATGCTGGTTGGCTTGGCTTGATTTGGGTGCCTCCGTTTTGAGGTGCCCCACACACATTTACATATATATATGCGTTCCAGACATCATCATCATCATCATCATCATGAGAGTCTTTTCCCAACTACTTGACATCGACTACCTGAATCCTGGTCCGCTATTCTGCTCTATCAAGTGCTATACCCTCAGTGAGGCCATAGGTTTCCATGTAATTTCTAACTACTTCCAACCATGTCCTTTTGGGCATACCCCTTCCCTTTTTTGAGCCTCTTATTTGAACAAATTTGCTCCTCCTAATTGGTGCTGTATTGCGTCTGCGCAGCACATGGCCAGCCCTTTTAAGTCTTTTCTCTCTCATCTAATCACCTATTGGAGCTACACCTAAGTTCTCCTAAATGCATTCATTTCGACTTCTATCCATTCTTGTCTTGCCACTTATCAGTCTCAACACCCTCATCTCAGCTACACTTATCTTATAGATATGTTGTTTTTTGACCATTCAACATTCCGCCCTATAAAGCAAAGCTGGTCTCACAGCTGTCTTATAGAATTTCTCCTTCAGCTTCATTGTATTGTAGCAATCACATAACACTTTGGTTGCACATCTCCACCTCGCCCACCCAAGCTGTAATTCTACGTGCTCATCTTCCTCAGTCTCTCCATTTTTCTAGATGCATTCCAGACATATATCTATATTATATGCATGTTTAAGGTATCCCAAACACACATTGTTGCACGAGCAAATGTCTTGTGTATACCAATTTTTCCTATTAAAATTCAAGCATGTATTTTTTGGGGGGTTTCTTGTTTTATTGTCGTAGTTTTTAAGTTTTTACTATGGATTTTAGGTTTTTTCATTTTTAGTTTTTAGGAGCTGTTTGGAAAAGTAGCCAAGGTACTTACGAAGTTATTTATTTTATAAGGGTAAAAATATCATTATCAATTTTGTTTTTAATTAGGACTTTTATTTTTTTCTAGAGTTAAGATTTCTTGGGGTTTAAGTAGGATCTTTATTATAAATAGGGACTGAAAGAGGGTTGTAAAGATATTTGACGTGATTTTGAAATAAAGAAGAGCACTTTGCTTTGGATCCCTGGTTAGGGTTTTGTGAAGAAGAAACTGTTGAGTGTATCAGTGTTCCAAAAAAACTCGGTGGCACTTAGGCGCCCCCAAGAGGTGGCAGCCACCAAGAACCTTGGTGGCTTAGGTTCAAAAGGGGGCATGGGGTGTCCAATAATTCTGTTTTAGGTCCATATTATGTATAAAACATGCATAATCATGCATTTTTTATAATCCAAACAAAAAAACACAAAAAATGTTGGGGTCATGTGGCCATTTAAAGTCGTTATCGAGCATGTAAAACTATGACTATAGCGTTGTAATAGCTCCAGTGGGAGCGTAGTCTGGATGGATTGTGTGGCATGGTTCAGGATGGATAGTGAGGCGTCGTTGATGTCATGAATCACTTGAGTTTTTACAAGCTATGGCTCAGGTTGATGTCTGAAAAACTCGTAGCTTTGGGCATTTTGACACAACCGATAAGGGTTTCAATGTAGGGTCATCATTTGATGAGGTCAGAGTTCTGCCCATGGTAGTTGGCGAGGGGATTGGGTGTGACCCCTGCGTGTAGTGGTTGGTCAGAGAGGACAATGGCCAAATCTTCATTATTACCATCGCACGACATATACACTAGATAGCTGTTCAGGAAACAGGCCACTTGATGAGGGTGTGTCATGTACATGTGCCGAAGAGATGTCTCCTTGCAACATCGAACTATGTTGGAAGGACCCATGAGGTATTGTGTTAGAATGGGGCTTGGACTCATCTTCAGGGAGGAACCTGTATCCATGGGCTAGGATCTTCTCTTTCATTTGTTGGCTGACTTTGATAGTCCAAGAATGAACCTTTGTGAAGGGCGGTGGGTCTTGGGAACTATTGGGTCAGTTTGAGAGGATGACAGTGAGATGCCATTTAATTCCTAGCAAATCTTTTTAAATATGTTTACTTTTATTTTGACTATATTTTTGATTATTAAAATAAAAATTTAAATCTCTTTTGATATTTTATTTCATTGAAAAAGGATTTTTAAGTTAGCAAAAATAAATTTCTTGGATTTATTTAATTCTGAGAGAAAGAAAAATATTTATTGGTTTTCTAAATTTTTTTTATTACTCTAAAATTCCATTTAAGGTGTGGGGGCCGATTAGAACTTTGGGTCCACCTCATATGACCCCTTTTGGTGAGGGTGTGGGGCTCACATTGCCCACCATGTGTGGGACGCCCAACATATTTCCTCTTTCTTTTTGAGTGTGGCCTGTGATGGAAGCCATCTAGTTGATTTAAATTAAAAAGAGGGTTTTATAAAATGAGGATTGATTGTTTTGAAATTGCAAGGTATATAGATTGATTAAAATTAAATACCTAAATACATAGTATTTTTTGTACACAAATATTTGATAGTAATAGAGTTATAGAAACTGTGGATGATAGTTCTAGCTTATTCCTTTAGTCATGATGATTGATCTAAGGAATGAAGAACTAGGATCTCTTCACCTTACAAGTCTCCAAGATGTACGGTCAAGATTAAGTCCCATCATCTTCATAGCCTTTTCTCAATTAATTGGGTTGGCTACACGAATCTTGGTTTGCCAGTTTGCTCTATTAACCTCCATACCCTCTGTGAGGCCAAAATCCTCATATTTTTGGACTGCTTCCAACCATGTACTTTTGGGTCTACCCCTTGCCCTTTTCGATCCTTCCACTTGAACTAACTCACACCTTCTAACAGGTGCTGTATTGGGTCTGTGCCACACATGAGCAGCCCACCTAAGGCTACTCTCTCTCATCTTATCTCCTATTGGTGCCAGACCTTCATTTTTATGAATAGATTCATTTCGAATTCTATTCCTTCTTGTCTTGCCTGTCATCCATCTTAACATCCTCATCTCCACTATACTCATTCTATGCGTATTTTTTTTGTGTGCCCAACATTCTACCCTATAAAGCAAAGCTGGTCTCACAGTTATTCTATAGAACTTGCCCTTTGGGTTCATTGCTATGCGGCGATCACATAAAATTCCAGTTGCACATCTCCACCACCTCCACCCAGCTCTAATTCTGTGTACGACATTTTTCTCAATCTCTCTATTTTTCTGGATTATCCATCCAAAATTAAGTCTCATAATGATGATAAAACCCTAGACCCAAAGTCCTAGTCCTCTCTATAAGTATTCTTTATGGGGTGCATTCTCTACGCACTTGTGGACAAAGTTGGTCTCTCTTTCTCTCTCTCTCTCTCTCTCTCTCTTTCCCCCATGGCAGGTATGCCCACTCTCACTCTCTCTAATTTCTCTCTAGTTAGGGTTTTGACTAAGTTTTGAGCCTTGAGTAAACCCCATGGGGGCCCTAGTCTCTATGAGCGCCCTAAGCTTAGAGATTGAGCATATGATTGTTTGTGCTTTAGGTTTCTTCCATCCCATGTCATGCTCGCAAGAGGTTTTGCTTAGGCTTATCGAATTATGAGACAAGGTTAAGACCAAAATCCCATTTGCCATTGGTGGAGGAGACCCTGTGTGGGGTGTATGAAGTCCTTTGGGTAACTTGAGGCAAGGTATTTGGTATTCTAACTGTTCCATATTTCTTGATTCTTCATGCATTGTGTTTTGTACGTTTATCAAGAATTGTATTAGGGTTTATTTTTATGAATCCTCGTTGGTATGAATAAAAGTAAGGAAGAAATTTTTTAACTATATATGCTTGGCTAGGTCACATTGTCCACCTTTCAAAAAATACTCCACCTGATGGGTATTTTTTGCCCCTAGGCAGGTGCAGTCCTCTGGGCAGCTGCTTAGGCGGGGTACTAGGCAGGCGCCCAGGGACAACCCGCCTAGTTGGTCTGCCCCGGCTTGGGTGATGCACTCAGGCCAATGTACCTAATTGGTCTGCTCCAGCTTGGGGGATGCGCCCATGTCTTCTTAGCTCGCCTAGGCGCTGGGTGGACCTTTTTTAAATCAATGGAGTGTATAAATCCAAGTCCAAGGATACAACATTTAAAATTTTCATTACTTGAATACAATAAACTTGAAATACAATGGCCTTGGACAAGAATTACATCGATATAATCAAATTTCCGCACATAATAGGGATTTCATACACTCAACTAACATGCACATGACCTCACTTTTGTCCCAAAACAAACCCCCATCCCAAAACAACCCCCACTCAAGATTTACACAATGGATATTGAGAAACTTACAACACAATGTCACTTAAGTACAAATTCATCACTATTTAATTTTCTCTTGAATAAATTCAAACACTTGGAACATTTTAAATCAAATTACATCTCCATTTTTCACATACATAATTAGATGTGTCCACATTAATCATAGGTCATGGGGAGCTAAATATCAAGCATGAAATGACCGGTTTATCACCAAGGACTAATATACACCCCATAGGATATCCTCTACGGATAGCGCAAGAATAGCGGTCCAATATGATCTCAACATTTGGAACCAATCACTAAGTATCATGTTATCGTAGTCATACTCAAATGCTCAACAAAGGGGGACTGATCCAAATATGGAGAAAGACATGTATCTGGGAATCATAGAGCATTAAATTCAGGCAAATATTGTGAGAGATGGGCATATGGGAGAGAAAAATTTTGGCATGGTAATGGCTTGTAAAATCAAGGTTTTAGTTCATCAAAGTGATCAAGAACTTTGTTGATTTTGCTCAGAAAAATACTGCAAATATTCAGCAAGCAAATGGTAGGTAAAATATGATAGTCACAAAATGGAGCAATCACACTACCTATCAAATAGTGATATCATGCTTCAGGTAACTAAGGAATCATACTTCAAGTAACTAAGGACCAACCAACAAATCTAATGAAACAGGAGCAATTACCTTGCTGATTTATCCCAAAAATCAGCCAAGAAGAAAGGGTGATGGTAGCATGGAAGCTCCTTTAGCATCAATGGAGGTTGGTCACTTGAAGGCTCTTGGCTTGGCCTTCATGGCCATCACCCTCATGATCTCTATGCTATGGGCATGGGTCTCTCTCCTTCTCTAACTCTCTCTCTTAGCTCCATGTGGGAAACAAAAGGAAACCTTGCAATCATCTAAGAATGAAGGGAGTTAAGGGCTTTTATGTGTTGAGAGGAGAGGGAGAGTGAGAGATACTTTATAAGGTCAAATTTAGACCATTGATTTTTGGGGTTCCATGAGGTGAGAGAGAAGCTTAGATCCTAGCCATACAACTCACACAATGGCTATCATATGTGCGGTTGTGATTTAACACCATTACCCCCTTTAACCATAATTCATTTTCCAATTCCCCTCATTATATGTGAATTTGAATTTTCAATTTTAAAATCCAAAAAATGATTGTAAATCTCTATCATTGTTTCCATCATCTTTGGCTAGGATATAACCATAGAGATAAAAACCTAGGTGGGGCGTCCCACCCTCTCAATATTTAACTATTCATCTCTCTCTTACTTTATGAGATTTAAATTTCAAATCATATACTTTATGGCATTGTCCACACATGTGGTGTCATAAGACACATTTGTGTATCATAGGCGTACACATTTGTGCAATCAAGTTTCCACACATAAATAGTGATTAAAGAGCTTTGTTTTTTGTTGGATCAAGCTTCATAAAATGTGGAAACGATCTTGGTCCTACATGGCACTCACTTGTGGATTTAAATTTTAGATTGTATACTTTATGGCCTTGTCCACACATATGGTGTCATAAGACACATTTGTGCATCATAGGCGCTTACAGATTTGTGCAATCAAGTTTCCACACAAAGAGTGATTAACAAGCTTACATTTCAAAAAAAAAAGAGTGATTAACAAGCTTTGTTTTTGATTGGATCAAGCTCCATAAAATGTGGAAACGATATTGGTCCTACATGGCACTCATGTGCAAAATCTCTACACATGCAGCACACAAAAGAATACTTATCACTTATATATGTACCAATCAAACATGTCCCACTGGCACACCACCCAATGTGTGATGTCAGCCCTAGGTGTCCATGTGGATGCCACATGGGTGGTTTATGTATGTCCATTGGTCATTTGGAAACCACATGTTTGGCTAGTCCTTGGGTGGAATTTGGTCAATCAAATTTTTATAAACCCCATTTTGCCTCCAGGAAAATTATGAAAAAAATCTCCAAAATCATTTTTCAGTGTTTTCCATCAATTCAACTCAGTTTGTCATATAGGAAAAATTATGTACAGGGAAATTAGAATCCTTTAGGAAGTAGAATTAGGTTGTTGGGCACTCCACATGGCTGTTCCTAGAATCCTACGTCACTTTCTCAAATTAACCCAACAAGACCCATGTCCCACTGACTTTGGTAAGGGCCCATGCTTAACTCATCAAAGTTAGTCCAATAGGTGGCCGGACTCTGAGATTATAGTGGATTATTGGTGCACTTCCAAGGACATGCACTCTTGTTGTTGCGTGGGTTCTCTCTAGCACATATGCATGTTTCTCCTCAGTGGATCTACCTGAGCAAGTAGGGCTTCCAATTTTGCTATTGTCATATGCATATGCTGTGGGATGGCTGTCGGTCAAGGATTTGTTATGTCTTCTCAAAGCCTAGCCTTCTCACGTAGTGCCAACACAATGGGAAAAGTATGGAGGAAATTCTACATCATGGACTACACATATGGGGGTTCAAATTGAGGGCTTAGGACATTGATAGTATGGGGCAACAAGGCATCTTAAAGCTTGCTGTTCATGGATTGAGACATGGCTAAAAAAAATGGTTATGGGAGATGTGGTGGCCAAGAGGTTTAGGCAAGAGAGTGGCACCTTGTGAAGGAAGCTTGTGAACGGATATTTCTGAGCCTTGGAGCTTCAATGGCCAAGCTCCAATGGCCAAGGGGGTGAGGAGGCTTGCTAGACACACAAGACTATGGTCCAAACTGCCAACGTGCAGGAGATGTTGGAGTTATGGCCATTCAAGGCTTTGGAATCCCGACATAATAACTCTTGATCATAGTAGGAATGTATGAGAGTGACGTGATTCTAGGATCGTAGCGAATTGAGTCACATAAACCTGAGAGCCATGAGGCCGATGTGTATATATGTGAGGCACCGAGAGGGTTGAGGGTTACCTCTATTCAGGTTCAGTTTTGATTTATGCCTTATGACTCAGTGGTGGCCAGGATATTGTGTATATAATTGATAGAGGTAAGGTCGATTTTGATTTATGCCTTATGATTCTGTGATGGTTAAGATATTGTGTATATAATTGATTGATGATAATATGAGCTCGAGTATTTTATGAGATTTAGCCATGTATGAAAAGGTTAAGGCTTATAGAGGATATAAGCCTAAATTCTTGATATTGCAAACCATTAACCTTCTCATTTGTGCATGTATAGTGGCAAATGGTGGAAGCTGCTCTACGATGTTGATCCACTTGGGAGAGATATGCACATGTGCCAAGAGAGGATATCTGCATCTATTTTAGTCCATGTCCTTGGGGGTGCACTTGTAATCCAACACAACCTGAGCATAGTTACTTGGAACGAGAGCAACAAATGATCTGGGATCAGAAGTGCAGAGCGAAGTTAGCACAAAATTCCATGGTAGGGGAAACGAGGTCTATGCATGGTAGAGGGACCGAGATCCCTGGCTTTTTGGGAGCATGTTGCATATCAATTGTAAAAGGGCTGTATTATTTGTTAATGAAATTGAGGCATTAGCTTGCATTTATGTGGCTTTGCTTCTAATTCTTGGATCTAGTGGCGAGGAGAGATAACTTTTAGAGAGATAAATTACCCTTAGCCCATACACCCTAGCCTACCCTGTGGTCCACACGCACCAACCTTGACTCGCGACTAATTGTTCTCTCTCTCGTGTGCAAACAAAGAGGCTAAAGCGGCGTGTTCAAGCTAGGTCATGTCTCAATTCCACCCTCTCTCCTCTCTTTTTCTTCTTTCCTCTTTCTTCCTCTCTCTACATCGTCTTGCTTGCCGCAGTAACTCAGAATCGCTGCAAACTTGTGGTCCTGTCTTTCTCTCTGTGCCTTTCTCTCTTTTGCCACGAGATAAGTTTCAGAGCTGCAGCACCTGCGACCCCGTCTCTCTCTCCGCGCCTTTCTCTCTTCTGTGTCGCGCAGTAACTCGGAACTGCAGCAAACCTGCGGTCCTGTCTTTTTCTCTGCGCGTTTCTCTCTTTCGCCTCGTGATAAGGTTTGGAGCCGCAGCACCTGCGACCTCGTCTTTCTCTGTGCCTTTCTCTCTTTTGCCTCGCGGCAAACCTGCGGTCTTGTTTTTCTCTCTGCGCCTTTCTCTCTTTCGCCGCGTGATAAGTTTCGGAGTCGCAGCACCTGCAACCTCGTCTCTCTCTCTCTGCGCCTTTCTCTCTTTTGCCTTGCGTAGTAACTCGGAATCAGAACAAACCTGCGGCCCCCTCTTTCTCTCTGTGCCTTTCCTGCTGTTGCGTGATAAGTCTTGGAGCAGCAGCACTTGCCACCCCGTCTCTCTTTCTAAACCCTTCTCCCTTCACTGTGTGACTAGTTTCGGAGCCGTAGCACCTACGACTCCATCTGTCGTTTGTTCTTCTTCTCTTCCTAGCAACTCGGAATCGCAACAAATTTGCAGTCCCGTCATTCTCTCCTCTTTTCCTCTTCTGATCCTTACTTTGAGTGTGACAATAGCAGATTTGTGGTCTCACTCCTTCTCTCTGATATCGCTCACTGTTTCATATAGAGCCACGACAATGTCCAACCCCAGCTTCCCGTAACTTCTTTATGTCCTTCATTTTTCTTCATTTCTTCTTCTATAATGATAGCCTCCCGCTATCTGCCGTACGCTCAATTTGATACCTCCTAGAGTAGTCTCAAGAGTCTTAACATTCGGACCACCACTCTAACTTCCTCTCCGTATAGTGGAGTTAAGTTGTGGGAGATATACACGCTCTTGCCCTCACTCACTCGGGTGGAGTCATCCTGATTTGGTAGTCAAGAGAGTTTTGACTCTTTAATCGCTCTGATTGCCAAGTTTCGCAGAGTTTGCACGGATAGAAGGACCTCTGTCATCCCTTCCCCTTCATCTTTCATTTGCCAGCCAGTCTATAGTGGAGTACTTTCAATTTCACATTGCAAGCGATGGAGTAAAAGAACAAGACGACGTGTCAAAGTTTGAGGAGAGTTCATGTCCAAACCGTGATGGTAGACCGTCGGAGGGCTTCGTAATTGTTCTAAGAGGGCGACTCCTCAGGCGTATCCCCGAACCCGCAAACGACGAGTTAAGCACCTAAACGCATCCTTGTTGAAAAATCTCTCTCGTTGTTAGTTCCTATCTGCATAAAGAAGAGTGCACGCACACGCTTGAAATGCGTACGCACCCTCGCTGTTGTTTGAGAGAGGGTTTTATCTCACCAAGAAAACCAGGCCCTGACCACTTTTTTGCATTAATTGTTAGTGTTTCGGAAAGAGATATACTCCTGATAGTTCCGTTAGCAATCTTTTCTTATGTTATTCCCCTTCACTGAATGTTCTTGATTCCTTTATGGCTTAGTTACTTCAAGGTTTTCATATATTATTGTTTGTTGTTCTGCCTTCCTTTTAATGGGGTCTTGCTTTTAACAGGAAGAAACCTAGCCTTTGCTTTGTCTTCATAGTTATCGTTCGGTTCATCTGTTCAATGGATCCTAATTATTGCTATTGTTGAACTGAACTTTATGTTGACTTATGTTGTTTTCTTGGGTGGCATTATCTTTTATTTCAGTTGATCTATGATACTATCAGGAGTGGGAATTCGGGGACATCAGGTTTTGAGAATTGCCTCCAGTTTTTCCCATCAGAATTGTTTTCCTCTAGGTAATGAACTCTTTTGAGAGTCTTAATATAGCTGGGCAAGTGCTTCCGATTGCATATAAGTGTTTATGTTTTGACAGATCTGGTTCATGGACTGGTGGTGATGGGATATGGGTAGAATTGTCTGGAAAAATGCATGTCTTGGCAAGATTACTTGCTCATCTGAGGAAGTTAACGGATGATCGAATTGTTCTGGTTTCAAATTATACTCAGGTAAGTCAAAAAAATGCCACTTGAGCTTGAAGATATAGTTTCTGTCTTCCACATTTTTCATATAGTATATCAATATTTATCAGGATTGTTTAAAAAATAAGCATCATGCCCAATTCTGATATGCACGCCTCAGATTATTTATGATTACAAGCTACTTGAGCATTGGCTATAATGGTAAACGTTTCTATTGTTTTCTTTGTAATTATCGACATTTGTTTTCACTTGGTAATGTTGCTTAATCCTTCTCTCCTGGAAATTGTGCTTGATCTTTTAGATAAACTTGTACTTCAATATGATTGATGTTTTTATGGAAGTTAAGGCTTTGCTGCAATTCTGAAATGCATGCTGCTGGAAAACCTTATTGTTAGCGAAGGACATTGTCCAAAATTCTGCTGTTATGGATGATTCGGAAACAGTGTCTTGTTTCCTACACTTTTGAAAAACTTGAGGTGTTCTTGTAATGGATATTCCAGTAGGAGGGCAGCCAGCCCAATCTTTTTCTTCATGATTTGTATGATTGGATTATTTTTATACTATTGTTCTGTTATGTTTTTTACATAGGGATGTGTCTGATATTTTCTTGTATAGAACTTTTAGTGGCTTTGGAAATTCTTTGCCTTCCTTCTGGAAGTTTGGGGTTATGTTGGAAAGGTGCATTATTGACTGAATTGGCCCTCTAGTGCTTATAACTAGTCATAATCAGTGATGGTGTGTCTAGAAACAATATATTTATCTGATCTTCTGATGAATTCGCCTGTTTCCTTCTATGGAAGTGCTCCCCATGTGTGCATGGATAACAAATTATCTGTGTTTGTATCTGCTCTTTCTGTAAACTTCGTATCTTTGAACTTCCTTTGGTTTAATAGTGTATTTCTGTTTATCAGACTCTTGACCTTTTTGCTCAATTATGTCGGGAAAGAAAGTACCCTTTCTTGAGGTTGGATGGAACCACTTCTGTTAGTAAACGGCAGAAGTTGGTGAACAAATTCAATGATTCCTCTCAGGTTGTTTCGTTGTTCCCATTTTCTTCGGCCACAAAATGTGAGCCTGATTTCTTAATAAATTCTTGAATTTATATATTTTTTTATGTTATACTTTTTGAATGTTAATTATTTTCTGCAGGATGAGTTTGTATTTCTTTTGAGCAGCAAGGCTGGGGGTTGTGGTCTGAATCTAATTGGGGGAAATCGGCTGGTCTTATTTGATCCTGATTGGAACCCTGCAAATGACAAGCAGGTAATAATATAGTAGTATGTTGCCTCTGCATGTGTTTCCTTTACTGTTTTTAACATTCTTGTCGTTTTTTTGTGATTTTATAGGCAGCTGCTAGAGTTTGGAGGGATGGCCAGAAGAAGAGAGTATTCATTTACAGGTTTTTAACCACTGGGACAATTGAAGAAAAGGTATGCATTATGAGCTATGAACCTAAATTGCGATCATTATTGGGCCGCACATTCTGTATTCTTGATTCATTTGTATCTCTGTATTATGTGTAGGTATATCAGCGTCAGATGTCAAAAGAAGGGCTTCAGAAAGTGATTCAACAAGATCAGAATGACAATGTGAAAGCAGAGGTTTTGTTAGCCTATTCCATTGTTGTAAATTTGATATTCGACTTACTTTTCTGAAACGTAAGGGGCGGAGATATTCCCACTGCAGGTGAACTTCCTTTCAATGGAAGATTTGCGGGATCTTTTCACATTGCATGATGATGTAAGGTAAGGTTTATTTGTTCTTTTTCTATTTAAATTTTTTTTTATGACTTTATAGTCCTAACCTTTTTCCTGCTACTTGCACTAGTTAGAAAACATTACTACAATACAAAGGTGTCCATG
Organism: Amborella trichopoda; assembly: GCF_000471905.2. The sequence goes on along the minus strand of NW_006495813.1, from coordinate 1,532,361 downwards.
TAGAAACAGGGGAATGTAATGCTTCACTTTCTTTATCTAGTCAATGAAAAAAATGGTTTTGATTAAGCTTTTGACAAAACTGATTCTGGGCTTGTAATCTTAAACTTTCTAGCTAGATGGTCAATGATATCTACGTGTTTAACTTTCCTTGCTTGAAAATGCTCATTCCTCTCATGGGTATAAAGGTTTTTATTTAGGAAAGAAAAAAATTATGGAGGAGAAAATTACATCAAATTCCTTGTTACCCTGTCTTCTAGTTAAAACTTAGCATTTATGCATTCAATATATTTTGTATTTATTTTTATTTTTGTGAATATATGAGTTACCAACTTGATGTGTAGAGTCATGCTGTAAATTACCATTAGACTACTAGCAATCCCCTACTTCTAGTCTATAGAGTTTATAGAAAGCTTGATTTTTGCTTAAAATATTGGAACATAGTTGTTAAGTATAAAGTTATCATAACAATTATAAATAACTTCAGGGTTTTGTTAGGGTACTCCTACAAATGGAGTATTTCATTAATGTATTCAATAGTTTTGGACACTCACCTTTACCCTACATTGTACTAACCTTCTGTCTAAGAGTATTCTAGGTAATTATTCAAGGGTAAAATAGAAATTCGTGATGAAAGAAAAACATTTACTATCGTGGAGAATGGTATCATCTATATGAGGTATGAGATCACTCACATGGAGCATTAATTGCTTTTTAACTACTAATACAATGCGCTAGTTTCTTAAAGGAATATCTATTATGCTCCTGCTAATTACGAGAAAATCCCGAATTACGAGAAAATACCATTGCTCGAAAAATTTTGAATTAAAAAGCAAGGATAAAAAGTGTTAAAAATTATTGAGCACATTAAGAAAATACTCTATGTATAGGAGTACCTTAACAAAACCCATAATTTAAAGGGTAATTTATCAAATTACCTATGAGAGTTTAATCGAAAAATAGAAAAGGGTCCAAATTTTATTGAACTATAAATTAAGGTACGGGAAGAGTTCCAGATGCCTAAAAGGTCACTTGTTTCTTTTACATCTAAGTTCTGTTAAGTGAACAAAGACCACCGTTTGATCAACTAGCTTGAACTACAAAGATGATGTATTTGGATGGTGCAGTTCAGCCTATGAGGACCCTTCTTGGAACATATGGTATGGAAGAGTAAGCTTTAACTGCAGCCAGTCAAGAATGTGATTTTCACTCTTCCACTTGCCACAACTGCATGCTTATCACAAAAATGTAAGATCTAAGAGTGATTGTCTCCCCTCTCCTACTGTCTTGAGTCATTTATATAGACTTTTCAGGCGGGAAGATTTGTTGTGATCTGATCTTTTTTCCAGCCTTGAGTCAATGATGATCTCCTTTTTATCATGTCACAGTTGAAAGTCAAATTTGAGCTTGACTCTCCTCTTCTTATTTTTTGCAGTATTATCTTTTTCTTGTTTATTAGCTTTTTATCTTCTGGGATCATGTTGTTTGAGTTTGTTTCTTCTGATATTTATCCTCTTATCCCGAGTTCATTTCGAAATAGAATATCTCTTTTTAATTGTCCTCACTGGGAACCATTTCTCTTACGAGGATTTTCCCTGCTGGTAGCCTTGTCATCACCCCATTCCCTTTGCGTGCCTTTGGTGTTATTTCTCCCGGTTATATTTTTGTTGGGGTTTTGTGGCCATTTAAAGGGCTTATGATAGCATGTACTAAAAATATATAATAAATTATTGACTCCAGTGCGAGTACAGTCCAGCTTGGATTGTAGGGCGTTAATAATGCCTTAGACTCACGAGTTTTGACTGGCTATGACTCAATGTGAAGTCTAAAAATCCATAGTCTTGGGCATTGTGTAAGCACAACTGATAAGGGTTTTAATGTGGGGTTATCCCTAGATGAGGTCAGAGATGTGCCCATGATAGTTGGCCAAGGGACATGGATTTGACCCCTATGTGTGATGGGTGGCCTATGAGGACAAGGGCCTAAATCCTCATCATTACCATCATACAACATGTACACTAGATAGCCATCTAGGAAGCGACCCTTTGGATAAAGGTATGTGATGTGTACATGTGCAGAAGAGATGACTCCCTGCAACACTGGACTGTGTTCAAAGTACCCATTGCGCATATTGTTGAAATGGGCCCTGGACTTGTCCTCAAGGAGGGACTTGTAATTCATGGTCTAGGATTGTATCTTTTCCACTTATTGGCTGACTTTGATGGTCAAATCATGAACCCCTACAATGGGTTATGGCTCATGGGATTGGTTGGGTCAGTTTGAGAAGGTGTAGTGAGTTGTTGTTTCTTTAGTTTTTTTGCTATAATCCTAACTCTATGGATCCAATTCCCATAAAACTTTCTTAGATATGTTTTAATTATTTTTTGGATAATTAAAATTAATTTTTAGACCTCTCTAGGCATTTTATTTTATTGAAATATGATTTTTAAATAAAAAATCAATTTCCTAGATTTATTATTTTTGGAGGTTTTATAAAAATCATTTTATTATCTGAAAATTATGTTTAGGGTATTGGGGGCCCATTGGGCTCATTGGGCCCACAATATTGTGGGTGTATGAGGTCCACATGGCCATCCACCTTCTCCATACTTTCCTAAAATAAAAGATGGCAGTTATGCCATATGTTGACTTGATATTTGAGGAAACCTTTTTATGTAGAGATTTTGATTGATTTCAAAATAGGTGTAAGAAATTAATTGTGATTGATTTCAAAGTAGGATGGTGTAAGAAATTGATTGTGACTGATTTCAAATTAGGAATGTGTAAGAAATGGACTGATTACTTTCTCTACACAAAACATTTGATGTGAATGGAGCTATGGAAACTGAGGGATAAGGTTCCACATCATTCCTTTAATCATGATGTTTGATTTAGGGAATGAATGCTTGAGATCTCTTCACCTTATAGATCTCCAATATCAAAGGTCAATATTAAACCTCATGATGATGGCAAAACCCTAACTCTAGAAACCCTAACCCTTGTTTATAAACACTAGCTGGGGGTTCTATCTCTCTCTCTATCTCTCTCTCTCTAAGCAACCAAGGGGGGCCAGCCCCACTCAAGCCTTCTCTCTCTTTTTCTCTCATTCGAATTAGGGTTTAGGAAAGAGTTAACCCTAAGGGGTAGCATGCCCAAGCCACACAAGCCCTAGCCCTAGGTTCTTGCCTCATGCTCATGTGTTGAGCCTTGGTCAAGGAAATCCCATGTAATGCTCTCTAAGGGTTTTGCCTAGTCTTCCCTAATTGTGAGGTGTATTTTTGAACCAAGATCTCATGCGCCATTGGTAGAGGAGATCTGGTTTGGGGTGTATGAAGTCCTTGGAGGTAACCTGAGGCAAGGTACGCGTTGTGTCATATTCAATGCTTCTGTTGCTTTCATTTCTTTCTTATGTAATTTTTAATTTACAAGATGAATGTAGCTTTCCCTTTAATGGCATGCAAGTGAGAGGTTTTTACTATTCCATTAAGTCAAATTGTATTTTTGGACACTTGTAAGTGATCCAGGTGGCAATACGTATAAAAGAGTAAAAGATTTTAATCGATATTGACTTGCCCAGTCACCTAGTCGACTTAACAATTTTATCGTAACAAAATACACCCAAATAACATTTTAACACTCTACCCATATCTTTTAATTTATTTTCAAAATACTTAGAAAATAATACATGGTCTTGAGTTGGAATAGTACCAAAAAGGTAAATTGTTAAATAGTTTATCTCTTATGGGTATTTTTAATAACTTCCCCTAAATCAAATAATGTAAGCTGAGTTTGGATTGCATTGTTATTGCTTTAGAATGGAATAGTGTAAGGTTCTATACTGGTCAATGGGATGCTTTTTCCTAATTGTTTACGAATACCACTCACATGTAATGGCTCTTTAAACCCTTTTTCGGTTATAAAATAGAGATGGGCAGACCCTTAAGGTTTTCTCTTTCTTGGGCAGACCACTCACATGGAACGGCTCTTTCAATATTCTATTTGGATTGATCATTCTCTTCTATACTAAGATGTTCATTTAGATCATCAAGGTGTGGATGGTACCATTGTGGCACAACTTCTTCTTAAGGTCTTTCTTTGAATTAGGAAGGCTTTCTATAATTTCATTATTTGATGACACTCAGATATGAGTTCTCCATAACCAGTAAGTTGGTTTACTATTATAATCATGTCATCAAATCCACCACCAATTGGTTTTCTTTCATTTTCTTTTGGTTATACCTTTCATATGGCTCACGCTTTGCTATGGAATTATCTTCGGTGTACTTTTTCTCCACAGCCTCCACCATATTTTTAACATTAATGTAGGTTTTAATGACCTTATGCAATCAATCATTCAGACAATTCAATATAACACCCCTATGTTGGGTTTTTGTGGCCTTTAAAGGTCTAGAGAACTTGTAAAAAAAAAAATATATAGTGGAATATGCACTTCAGTGGGAGTGTATGTTGACTGACCAAGGGTTGGACGGATCCTAGCCTTGGTCATGTTTAAAACCTTTGGCCCTAGGCATGTGGCAGAGAGGTGGGTTATCCCTTGTTGAGGTCAGAGAGTGCCCAAGGATCATGTTTGTCGGCCAAGAGAACTATGTGGTCTCCTGTGTGAGGTTGTAGGTCTGTGAGAGTAAGGCCAAATGCTCAATAGACTTCCGCACAATATGTACATATGACAGCCGCATGAAAAGCAACATTTTTTACAGGGACACGTGTACATGTACATTGAGAGAGCTCCTTTTGCACTGTAGTGACAAATGCTAGACTTGCTCTTAAAGGGGATAACTTCCAGAATCATAGTCCCACTGTTTTATTATCCAATTTTGACAAGCCAATCATGAGCCTCTGCATAGAGATTGTGGGTAATGAGACTTTTGTTGGGTTGGATAAGCGAACATTTGTGGATCATGGCTTCTCGGGCAAGTTGAGCGACACTAATGGGACTTTTGTTGGGTTGGATAAGCGAACATTTGTGGATCATAGTTTCTCGGGCGAGTGGAGCGCCCTTAGTATCGCTTATTTTGACCCAATAGTACCAGTCCGCTCATAGTATATTTTATTTTAGTATTATAAATGTTTCTTTGATTTTTAAATATTTTTTTTCAGAATATTGAAATATTATTTTTGCTGTAAATTTCCACGCCCCTATTTTATTGCTGAAGGGGGGTGTCACACCACTTTTATTTAACAACACAAGGGGCCACGTTTTTTTATGAGAGAAAAGGCGGGCACGCCGCTTTTTGTGGGACAATCTCCCATGCTTTTTTTTTGGGAAGAAAGGGGCACGCCTCCCTTATTTTAAAATCAAATTTAAATTTGATAAATCCAAAGATTTGAGATCTAATGAGATATGGTTTCCAAATATTGTGGAAAATCTAAATTAGATTTATCTAGAAAATATTTTAAGTTTGATTTCAAATTTAAAAGGATAAAGTTTAAATATGATTGGTTTGATTTAAAGGGTGGATTTGGTCAAATGGGATAAGGTTCCTAATTTTTCTACCCAAAATCATAATGACTGATTTTTGGGATGGATGGCTCTGATTAAATCTCTTGCCCTACGGAGTTCCTATTTATTCGAATATGGTGTATCTGGAAATTAGATAAGCAAATCCTATTCAAACTAGAAGATATTCAAACTAGAAGATAAGTTTTCTTTAGATCTCCTTCTATTTAAAGATGAACCTATTTGAGATCCAATGACAAGATTTTCTATTCCTCCCAAGAGATCTCTCTCCCTCACGTAGCAATTATTGGGATCTCTCTCTCTTCCTCACGCACCAAATTTGGGGGAGACCTCTCTCTTCCTTCCTCAAATTTGGGGATCTCTCTCTTCTCTCCATGCCAATAAAAAGTTCATCTCTCTCTCTCTCTTTTATTTTACCATGCAATCTCTCTCTCTCTTCTATATTTTTTTCTTGAAAGAAAAATTAGAGGTGGCCTATTTTAGAAAAAATTAGAGGTGGCCTATTTGAGGAGAAACCCTAAACTAGGGTTTGCTGTATTTTTCAAAGGACGACGAGCGAAGCTTAATTTACAAAGATATCAACTCCGAGATCAGCCCTATTTTGTTCCCATAACGTTTACACAAACCCTAGGTTATTTTTGAGCTTTCTATAACCCTAGAGAAAGAAGGATAGCCTACAAAGCTTCCCTATCTAAGAATTTTCAACAACACCTTAAGGGGGAAAAGTGCGCCATTGGTTTGGGAATCGGGTGTGGGGTGTAATAAGTCTTGGTTGGCTTCCCATTAGTTTTTATTTATTTTCAGTTTTATTTTTTATTTTTTTGTAATATTTCAGGAACTTATATTATGTTAAAAATTGTTGTAAAAGCTAGTTTAAATTTCCTGGATGGTTTTTAAAGAATTGTTGTAAAAACTAGTTTAAAGTTCCTGATGGTTTCTATTTGTCTTGGCAGTAAAATAAAGATCCTAGGTTGTATTTAGGGCATTGTTTTTATTTTCCAGCAATATATTGTGGCACATGTAAGTGGAATTCGGGTATTGGGAGTAAAGGAAAAAGAAAATTTTGAATTTAATACCTTGAGTTCCATATAGTCACAACTTACACCCTACATGTGAAATTATCATTTTTCCATGTAGTGTCTCTTAGCCTTTTTCCAATTATAGAAGCATCTTTAGATTCAAGTGAGGTTTCTTCTTTAATAACATACAATAAATGGATAGAATGCATCAAATAAGATACTTTAGTCATCCAGAGTATCTTTAGATTCAAGTGAGGTTTCTTCTTTAATAACATACAATAAATGGATAGAATGCATCAAATAAGATACTTTAGTCATCCAAAGTGAGAAATTATAACCATCATGTTTATCAAGTAGCAACTTTTACCAAATCAGCCATTAAAGCTCTAGGATTAGCTGGTTTTATAAAAAAATTATAACCTCTACGATCTGATACCAAGTGTTGGCCTAATTATAGTCGGGTCTTTTGGTTTTCAAAAAACGAATCAAGCTATATTAGCATGTAAACTGATATTCCTACTAAACCAGGAAAGTCATCAAATAGTTGTCATGCAAGCTTTCACCTTTAATCCTTCATGTCACAGCAAAATCAATTACTATAGTTTGCTGGAAATCTCATTAACACTTTAAAAATCATGCATTAAGATCACAATTTTATGCTCAAAAGAATCAAAACCCAAAGTAGAGTATGGTTGTTGTAAACCTTATCCCAGAGTTCTAATCCACTGAATGGAAATTTCTAGCAAGCAATTTAAATTAAATTAAAACTCCATTGAAATAATTCAAATAAACTGGGAATAATGCCTTATAGTTTTCTTCTCTTTCATGAAACTTTCTCCAGCTTCATCTAGTACTTTAAATACAAAAAGGAACAAAATCATAGAACAAACTCATTTTGCAGAAACTTGTAGGCTTTGTTTTGTTCCTTCCCTAAGGAGTGAAACTCATCTAGGATGAGCTTGCCACAAATAGAGTGCATGAGAGAGAAAAGAAGCCTACTGCAAACCCGAGTTAGGAGATAATCTAAAGAGAGCAATAGTGTATGGGAGGAGAACAAGGGAAATATGGTGCTGTAATTATCCTGATCGCTGTAAGATTCCCATGGAGCTGAGAGGCATGTCCTTATACTCAGCTGACTAGGAAGCATAAGAGAGAGAAAGAGGTTTTAGAGTGAGAGATAGAGCTCGTGCTAGATGCCTTGACCCCTTCAAAACCCTTCCAATATATAGCCACTTCAAGAGGAGAAAGGAGTCTCTTGGGGAGAGTGGCCATGTGTTGGCTTACAATGGACGCATGTCTCATGTAGTTCAATGGCCCTTCCTTTGACCTTCTTATTTTCTTTGTTTTTCTTTTTAATCACTTTGAAGTGGGCCCGTTAATTTTGTAACATTTGTTTTCTTCCACATATTTGTGGTACAAACCATCATAGAGCCATAGTGCATGTTCCTATGGTTCATTTGTACATAATGTGCACCCTTTGAGCTGAGATGTCATCCACAGTCTACGTGTCACTGGTCTTCACATCCATTTTAGCTTGTGGAGCCATCCCTTTTGCATGAAGAGCTTTGGGTACAACATATGTCCGCAGGCCAATTTACCTAATAATCCGCAATTGTCAATCACACGAAGTGCCTATCTATCCAAAACTACTTGATGTAGGTGTAGTGTGCTGCAAATTTTAGAGTGAGAGTTTAGGTCTTTAGAGAAGATTTTCAGCCAAATTCCCTCAACAAAAGGGTAACAATAGTTATTCTTATGCAGGATATAATAGCTATAACGTCTAGAAGTTGTAGTGTGAATTTTGGGGTCAAATTGCCTCTTTTCAGGGATGGAGTTGTCTTTATTTATTCAAGGAGCAAGGTTATTACTTCATGAGTCGTCTTTAATTAGGTTATGAGGTCTGTAAATAGGCCAGGAAAGAAGGGGGTGAGTAGTTCTTCCGATATTATTGCTTTGGGTTCTCTAGTTTAACCTGAAGTTTGCTAAGAAGCTTGACCTGTAAGCTCTCCCCTTTAATTTTTTAATAGAATTTCATATTTCCTTGGTTAATTATTCGCCATTGTTAGTACGATTTTGCATCAACCTTAAGCCCTTTATCTTCTATCTTCTTTCATCGGTTCAATGCATCAACTATTCTTTGGAATTGGTATCAAATGAAAATACCTTATTACCCTCGTATACTCAACGCCTTTTCTCTCAGATTGGCCTCAGTGTTTGTTTAGAATTTGCTAGCCTAGAAGTCATCAATGTGTCAAATCATTAGATTACCATGTGGGTTGTATGGAAAACCAATGGCCACAAAATATGTGTATTAGCCTCACTTTCAGAATTTAGTCAATTTGCCATATGTATATTAGCCTCACTTTCGGAATTTAGTCAATTTGCCAATTCAAGTGGATAACAAGGTGTCCTCTCATTTCTGTGCTAAAATGCTAGTATAAATAATAATTAGGTAAAAAGATTCATGGTTTCAAATAATAGTGTATTAACTAATGCTTGCAACATTACTATAACACCCTTGATTTCATAATGAATAGCATTTTATTCAAAGGCAAAACATGGAATTCAGCAGTCCAAGTGAATAATAGGTGGGCTCTTTTCATGTTCGATGCTAATCTAACTAAAATATTAGATACAAAATTTTTCTTTTATGAAACATTTAATTACTAACACATATAACATTACTTTAATACCCTTTCTTTTATAGCGATTCACATGCCATTGCAAAAGGCAAAACGTGGAATCCAACATTCCAAGTGGATAATAACTAGGGTTCCTTTCCGGTTCTATGTTGCAAGACACATTTTAAAAAAGAACTGTATATATTAGACAATAGTAAAGTTGCTGTTTTTTGAAATTGAAATAATGAATTTAATGGTTGCACACTAAATTACTATGTTACCTTTCCCATTGGGTAATTCACATTTTTTGTTGAGGGCAAAACACATATTTTGGCATTCCAAGAATAAGGTGGCATTTGGACCGCCATGCAGTTTGCCACTTTTAAAGTGATTTAGCCAAAAAATAACAAAATATTAATGTTTTTATTAAAAACTAGAACAACACTGGTTAGGAAGGGTGATTTTTGAATAGAAGGCTTTGAAGGGGCAAGGGGAAAGCCGACAAGGACATGGATGGAAGTAGTACAAAGAGATATAGGTACAAAGAGATATAGTGACTTATAATGTGACTCAGGGTATGGCCCTTTTATAGAGTAGAAGGGTGGAACAAGATTCATATAGCCGACCCCAAATAGTTGGGATAAGGCTCGGATGATGATAATAATGATTATAATTAATAAGTGCTTGCACATCACCATGATTGCTCTATCAAACCCACATTGGCCTAATTGCCATTTTCTGGAGATTTCTAATCTCCCATACCAATAATACACGATCCAGGGCTATGATAGTAAAAATAAGGGAGCAAAAAGAAGAAAAACGAAACTTGTGATATTTTCTCCTACTTTGCTCAGGCATTCGGGTATCCTCCAAAAGCGTGAAACAAAATATTTATTTCAACAGATCAAATGTAAGATTTCATAGCCCAACTAACCCGAAGTTCTTGGAGTAAGTTCCGAGGTCATGTATGGGTTCAAGGTTAAAAAGTGATGTTACAACAATCCTTACATGTCACTGTCTATAGAAGTTTTTAGTACGCTAATGGGCAAGTGTACAAGGATGAAGGATCAAAGTTTGTGGATACATGAATGCTTGCACATTAGTGCCTGACCTACTGACCTAGTGATGCGTAAGTGCACGGTGCACAGAGCACACTGCAGTATTCTAATGGACAATGGCACTTGGTAACTGCAAGATACAAGGATCAAAGCTTGTGGATGCATGAATGCATGCACATCAATGCTTGCCTTACCGACCTAGTGATGCCTAGCTCCACAGTGCACTGAGTCTGTAATATGTATTGATCGAGATTCAAGAAAAATGGGCCATGAGACATTCTCACTTCCATGAGTGCAAATGCTTGAAGCAAATTTTGTGCATTACATTTCTAACTGCTTTGTGTCGAAGGCTAATGGCAAACCTGGAGTAGCATTCTCATAGGAGCCCAGCCATGGTGGAAATCCAATTATCAGAGTAGATACATTTTTTCCTTCTATAGTCAACCATGATCTACACTTCCTACTTATGTGTTGGATTTGGTGCTATCCAAAATCACCACATAAAGAAATTCCATATTATGTGGGATTGAGATATTTCTATATTTTATGGGATTGAGATTGATATTGATAAGTTTCGTAAGGGAAATAGAAATCCAAAAAGGATTAGGACTCTTGGATATATCTCTTGGTCTTTTGAGATATATGTAAATCTATAGGAAGTTTCCTTTTTAGTATGGATTCCTAATTTTATATATATGGGATGAAAGTACAGAGAATTAGTGTGCCCTATTTGGGTCACCATATGGGAATGGTGGTTCCTTTAGAGAGAGAGGGAGATAGGGCCTCCTGTGTATAAGATGCAATTTCCTCTTAGAGAGAAGAGAGCTTCCTATGAAGAAAAACATTCATGATATAATGCGTGGAAGCTCTAAACCTGACGGTTAATTTTTGACAAATAAAGTATATGAAATAAAGTATGAAACATATATCAGAAGAATACAAGGATTTATGTGGTTCACCCCAGAAGGGATACATCCACGGGTACAACAAACTGAAATCCACTATACCAATAAAAGTTACTTCAAATATTTTGGAACAAACCTCGACAAAAACATGGTTGAGCAAACCCTTTTAAAACTGCTCTCTCAAACGGCACCATGTCGATTTGTCATCTCGATTCCATAACTAGATCACTGTCTAGGAAGAGAACATCTAGGAAGAGAACAACTTTGAGAGCAAACGAGACTTTATCTCATTAAAAGGAGAAACAACCCAAAATCTCCATGGGAACCATTTCTCTACAAGAAACCAACTTCTCACTCTACAGGAGTCTTTAAGAGGCATCATCTATTGTGTGCGGAAGCTCTAAACTCGATGGGTTAATATTTGACAAATAAAGTACGAGAAACAAAGCATGAAACACATACAACAAGAGCACAAAGATGTACGTGGTTCATCCCAAAAGGGCTACATCCAAGGGCACGGCAAATAGAAATCCACTATATCAATAAAAGTTACATCAAAGATTTTGGAACAAATCTCGACAAAAACCAGAGTCGAGCAAACCCCTTTTAAACCACTCTCCATTCCTTCTCTTTACTTCTGGCAATCATTATTGACAATACCAGATAGAGACGCGAGAGCAATGAGAAACTGACTTTCTCTCTAACTAAAAGGGAAACAACTCAAAATCTCCATGGGAACTGTTTCTTTACAAGAAACCAACCTTTCACTTTGTAGGAGTCTTCAAGAGGCACTATTAATATTTCTCTTCATAGGAAGCTCTCTTCTCTAAGAGGAAATTGCATCTTATGCACAGGAGGCTCTGCCTCCCTCTCTGTTTAGAGGAACCACCATTCCCATATGGTGACCCAAATAGGGCACACCAATTCTCTGTACTTTCATCCCATATATATAAGATTAGGTATTCATACTAAATAGGAAACTTCTTATAGATCTTACATATATCTCAAAAGATCAAGAGATATATCCAAGAGTCCTAATCCTTTTTGGATTTCTATTTCCCTTACGAAACTTATCAATATCAATTTCAATCCCACAAAATATGGGAATATCTCAATCCCACATAATATGAAATTTCTTTATGTGGTGATTTTGGATAGCACCAAATCCAACATTATGCACTTGTCATCTTCATTTTCTTTCTTTCCGTACTACTTGACAACATCAATTTTTAGACCCATAAGGGTATCATGAGACAGATAGGGAGAGAAGTAAAGGGGGAGGGAAGAACCTACACTATCACCCTTTACTTGCTCATATTAGGATACTTACAGAGCCGGTTCTCCCATGATCAGTGCAGCAATGGGTACCACGTGCATCACTTGCTGTCAAACCCTACTGTCATCCAAAGGTTTTGAACCCTTATCAAAACAAGGGATCTATTCCTTTTATGAAATAGGCTGATCTCCCATCTTCAATTCTATGTCACCTCCTCATTCTCTTGATAAGGAGCAAAGACCTTCATACCATCCTGCATTCGAGTCAACCTCTATGTCACCTTCCTACCTTCCCATATCCGAATTACATCCAAGTCACATACCTATAATTCGCTTTCCTGGTCCTGTGAATCACCTTTCTACCATCTTGATCCTGGGCCATCCTCTACTTTTTCCTTTGTTACGGCCATGGACATGTGCAAGCTGTTGGAAGTCTTATAGATGCTAGAGTCTGCCAACCAAGAATTGTTGATTTTCAGGTAGAGGCACATGACCTACTCCTAAGAACTACCTAAGGAGAATCCAATGGCTCAAGAGCAGTCATGATCGACAAGAATTCTAGAGCACAGTGTGAGTATTGCGAAATGTTGTGTTCACTGTTTTCTGCTTTTATATATTAATAGTCTTTCCTTTTGACTTTGCTTTCGAGAGCCATGAAAGGTTTATGGGGTTGGCTGTGGGCAAGTGGGTTATATTAAACTTATATGGCCTTTTCTAATTTGATTATCATATCTTGCTTGTTGTATTTATGTTATGCCTGTGTTTTTCTTTAACTTTAGGCTATAGATGACTTCTTGTATTTATCTTATACTTGTGTTTTTCTTTTACTTTAGGCTATAGATGATTGTATCATAAAAGTCTATTGTATCTCATTTTCCTCACTTACATATATCTGCTACCAGTCAATCATTAACTTCAAATATTGATTAATATGTTTAAAAATTCATTTGCATGGAAACATAAGCAACCCAGTCTGGCCCCGGCCCCCAAACCGCATGGGCCTAGGTAGGCCCCTAAGCAGATATGTGCCTTGGAACTTGCCTAAGCGCAAGATTATCCTTCTTGGTGGCCAATTGTCCTCTAATTGAGATAAGTGATATCATCAGAACATTCGAGTGCCTCTGATCCTCTTCCTAATAATCTCTAGGATCAAGGCCTATAGTCAAAAGGAGAAGGCTATTTTTCTTTTTAACCCTTCCGCTAGAAGTGACTTAACAAGGAGGAAAGTAGATATCTTCAGAATGCTTCTCACAACCCCCCCTCCTCTCGGTGTAATGATTGAGTCCCTTTAACTTTGTGTCAAAGTTGTCGAAGTGATTGATGTCCTTAAAGGATTATATTTGTTTGTCTGGAATATGCAATATAGCTCTAGTCCTCATGATACCTATTTTGGTAAACGTGAGTTTACGATATATAATTGGGTAGCTGGCAAAATATAAAGTATGGACAAACATGAAGAGTGTTTGGTCCACCAAAGTGCATTGAGAATTATGCTGAGGTAGATACACTGAGGGTGTGTTTTATAACAGGAAGTTAGGGGGAGGAGGAAGGAACTTCCCTTTTACTTTATAAGTTATGTGATTTATACGCCGAACTTATACAGTAAAAGAGTCCCCCTAGAACTTCCTTACTCCCTTGTGCTTTAAGAAAAAAAGTTCCATCTAAAATGATGGAAAGTAAAATAGGAACTTGGCCCTCGAAGAGGGCTTCTTCTTCAAGCCCTATTCTGCCTCGCTAACTTATATTTATATTTATTTTGTTAGTTTATATTTATATTATATTATATCATATTATATATATATCTTATATTATATTATTTATATATATTTATATTATATTATATATTATAATAAATAATGTATTATATATTATATAATACAAATGTACATTAATAAAATAAATTTATATTACATAAGTATGTATGTTACATAGAATACAATTATATATTAATAGTTTAATATATATTTGTATTCTATAATATATAATATATTTTATTATATAAGATATTTTATTATAAAGTAGAAAGCACTGTTGGCGTGTAGGTAACCTTTTTCACTGAACTTACTTGAGAGTTTTGAGATCCTCTGAGATGAAGGGAAAGCGTCGCCATTACTACCCTTCGTCGTTCTGGGCTGGTATCTATGACTTGTACCCTAAGACTCATCTTCTCCAACCTTCTTCCAGCAATCTCCCTTCTCGTCATCACTCAAAGCTTCCTCTGTCGCAAGTCGGTATTCGCCTCGCTTCCTTAGCCCAAGTTGTAGCTGCCTCCAAATCAGCCAACCCTAACCCTCCTAACCCTTCTCACCTTTCAGCTCCTTTCTCTGCCCCTTCGCCTGCTCTCTGTTTCCTGGACCCTCTTGGCTCATCTCCTTACCTCCTGTTCTATGTTCCTTCTTCCCCAACGGAGTCAGAGGCTTACAGATCCAAACTAAACGCCTCCCTTATTGGAAGTTTCAAACCTAGATGGGATGACATTAGAGGTATTGAGAAATGGGCAAGGGGATGCTGGAAGGAGCCTAACCTCATTTGCAGTCGCCTATCGAGTGGAGAATTCTTGTTCTCTTTCCCACAGGAGCTCAGCTTGCCTTACAGGAATTTGCTGGCCTTTCTTAAAGGAGCCTCATATTCACTTCGGGCCTGGTCTCTAGATGAAGGATCCTTCAAGAACAACGGACCTGGCTCACCCTTTCTCACATTCCCCTTCATGTGTGGTCATCAGAAACTTTCTGTAGAATAGCTGCTGCCTGTGGCTCTCTTATTTCCATCCACTGGAACTCCATGGAATTCCTTTCTCTTGGAGCCATTCGTCTTCTTTTGGAGGTCCTTGATCCCTTTCGAATCCCTCAAACTGTCTGGCTTGAAGCTGAAGGATTGTTTTACCTCGTCTCTACTTCCTGGGCTTGAGCCTTGCCCCCCTCCTTCAGATTCTTGAGACAGGAATGACTTTTTCCAGTGTCGAAAAACCCAGCATCCTGAACAGTGGTGGAAAGGAAAAAGGGATCAAGTGATAGGCCTCCAAGACGTTCCCCAGACCCGGGCCCGATTAAGTCGCGCTGCCAGAGTCAAAACCTGTCCATCCGGAGAAAGCCCCTAAAAGCTGCTACTTGGGTCCCAGTTCCGGGCCCTGACTTGATAGACTAGAGCAAGGGTACTCTAGCCATGACCTTCTCTCAAGCGAGGCCCACTTCCTTTCATCGACCTTGGAAAGAAGTTTTGGAGGACTCCTCCCCCCCTCCTTTTTCCCCCCGACTTGAGGACCGACCCGGCCCTTCAAGCTCTAGGAACTCTCTAAAACCTGACCCTTGAACCCGACCCACAAGACGAGGAACGTCGACCCCATCAGCTCGACTCTCTCGGTCTCCTCACCTCTCCGTCGCCTTCCATGTGCCCATGCCTTTCACCTACCCCTGACCACCTGTGAGTCGATAAGATTGCCCCCCCTCATCTTCTGCCACAACCGTCTTCAGTTGTACAGCTGTCCCCATTTGAGAACAGCAGGCAGCCCCCGTCGACGCTCCCCTTGCGGCCCTCACACCACGAGGCAGTGCCCCCATCTCCTTCAGGCCACGTGCCCCCATCTCCTCCAGGCCACGTGCCCGCGTATCCGTCGAGAAGCATGCACCCTCCGCAGTCTATCCCTGCAGTTTCGTTTCCCTCTTTCCCTCCTCCTTCCTTTCCTCCTGCACCTCCAGAAGCTGCTTTAGATGCCAGCCCCCTTCACTTGAGTTCACCCCCCCCTGCCTCAAGTTAGGTTGCTTGGACCTCTTCCCACCTCCCAAGCCCCTCCCTTCCTACGCCCTTTCTCCCTCTCCTTTTGCCCCTTTTCCTTTGACCTATTGTTCCTCGGCCAGAAGCTTTCGGACCCCCTGTCCTCCAGAGTTTTGGTGCCTTTAGGCATTGTAGCAGCCCTTTCGATGGACCCCTCTCCTCCTGACCCGACGTTCCTCTTCGACCTGTTGTCTCCCCACATCACCTTTGTCCCTCACCTGGTTCACATTCGGCACGTTCAAACCATCCAGGTAGTCTGGCCCCCATCCTTTCCCTACGCCGTCTCCACTTATTCCTCCTACTAGTCCCACCTCTTTCTAGCCTGCATCCCTTATGGCCAGTTTTCATTCTCTACTCAGGGACTTTTTGCCCCCTCAGTTTACTCGCCTACTCCCTCACTTGTTGATATCCCTCCTGTTCCCCTTAGCTCTCTACCAGATTCCCCTCCTGGTTCCCCTACAACCTTCCAACACCCTCTCTCTTAGGGATTCACCTAAGCTTGTTACTCCGCCTCTCCGTTCTCTTTCCTCTGACCTATACCCTTCGAACCCTTCCTCTCCTTCTCCCGACCAAGCAATCTTGGAACTTGCTAACTTCCTCGTGCATTTGGAAAAGCAAGAAGGTACCTCGGAGATGGCACTGGACTCCTTGGAACCGGAGGACCTAGCACAGGGTACTGCTCTCAGCTTGGTTTCAGAGGCCTCAAAGGCCCTTACCCCTTTAGCATCGACCTCTGACTCGATCGATCCTTTAGAATATGATGGCCCTACCCACAGGCTTATGACAATCGATGTTCAGACTAGGTTGCTGGTGAGACTCAGAGGACAAAGGGAACTTTGCAATCTTTTCACCTCCTTACCATTCGCCGGACAGCCGTAGACCTCACTTTGCCCTTAGCATCAGAGAACCGCCCGAGGAGGTCTCTAAGATTAGCCTCCTCCCACCTCCATATTCCCAAAAAATGAAGGTTCTAATCTAGAATGTGAGAGGCTTAGGACAGGCCTCTAGGAAGTCTGTGGTCAGAGCTTTCACCTCCAAACTATCCCCCACTATCCTAGCCTTGTTAGAAACAAAACCATTTGACCTTAACCTTCAGCTGATCTGTCGAGTGTGGGGCAGAAGGCCATGCCAATTGATCTCGTTACTAGTCGATGGGGTTTCAGATGGGATTTGGGTGGTTTGGGACCCCTTTGATCTGACTCTAGTCAACCACTTCATCGGGAACTTCTCAATCACCCTCCTACTCTCCAACATCTCAGACGGGGTGCAATGGAAATTTTCGGCGGTTTATGGGCCAAACTCTTGCTCTCTCAGGCAAAGGCTTTGGGCAGAATTGGACCACATTTCCTCCCTACCACATCCCATTTGGTGTATGGGAGGAGACTTCAACGTCACTCGCTGGTCCTACGAGAGAAATACTTCAACCTCGATCTCTCAAGAGATGAGAAATTTCTCAGACTTCATAAGCCGTAATGAACTGTTAGACATCCCTCTTCAGGGCTGTCAATACACGTGGTCCAGTCATTCTACCAACCCTACTCTCTTCAAACTAGACAGATTTCTCATCTCTGTTGAGTGGGAGGAGAAATTCCCAAGAACTTTGTCTCAGGCACTCCCCAAACCAGCGTCAGATCACTGCCCTATCCTTTTGGATACCAAAGCAATCAATAGGGGCCCCAGACCCTTCTGTTTTGAGCTTCATTGGCTGCAAGAGGCCAATATCCACTCTCTTGCCCAAACCTAGTGGAACTCCTTCGCATCTCAAGCGTCAGGTAGAGCAGGTACATCCTTCAGACCAAGCTCCAACTTCTAAAGTTAGCCCTGAAAACTTGGAGCAAATCCTTCCTTGTGAACTTCTCGCTTATCAAAACCAACTTGTTAGAAACCATCAAAAACTTGGATATCCTAGAGGAAACCCGACCTCTGGATACATCAGAGCTGGAACTTAGAACCAAATCAAAACTAGACTATCTCTTAACCCTTAAACAAGGAGAGACATACTGGTTCGAGAGATCTCGCAGCGTCTGGTTGAAAGAGGGGGACCACAATGCAACCTATTTCTATCGCATAGCCAACTGTCGAAGGAGAGACAACATTATATCAATGATTAAATCCAACAATAATTACCTTACCCAACCAGGAGAAATCGAGCAGGAAATTCTATTGTTTTTTTAGTCCCTTTACTCTGCCCCCCCAAGGTCGAGACCTAGGATGACCTTCCTTGACTTCTTAACTCTCTCTGAAGACCAAGCCTTGTGGTTAGAGAGACCCTTTACTGAAGAAGAAATCATTCAAGCTATCAGTGCTCTACCTAAATACAAGGCTCCAGGTCCAGACCGATTCCAGATAGCCCCTCTAAGGCTTTATGGGAATTCCTCCATTCGGACGTCCTTCTCTTCTTCCAAGAGTTCTTCAACAGAGGCACTCTCCACAAAGCCTTGAACGCCAACTTCTTGGCGTTGGTCCCTAAGGTAGAAGGAGCCGAGGAAATTAAAGAGTATCGGCCAATTAGTCTCCTCAACTCTTCATACAAGCTCCTGGCCAGAACATTAGCCACAAGACTACAACATGTATTGCCAACTGTTTTCTCCTCCTCTCAATTTGCATTCCTCAGGAGCAGACAAATTCTGGATGGGGCATTAGTGGCCCATGAATGCATCCATTCTAGATAGCTTTCCAAGCAACCATGTCTCATTTTCAAAATTGATAGGGAGAAGGCCTATGAAAATGTGGACTGGCCGATTTTGGATGAGACCATGGGCAGTATGGGTTTCGGGGAGAAATGGAGAAAGTGGATGAGAGGCTGCTACTCCCATCCACATTTTTCAATCCTTATTAATTGGTCACCTAGAGGCTTCTTTCCTTCTTCGAGGGGACTCAGCCAAGGCGATCCCCTCTCTCCCTTCCTCTTTACAATAGCGACTGAAGTTTTTAGTCGCTCTATTTCTAGAATCTTCTAGGCGGGATTGCTCACAGGCTTCAAGACCAGCCGACTAGGTCCCATGGTGTCGCATGTACAGTATGCGGATGACACCCTTGTTTTCTTGGAGGCCTCCTCCAGAGAAGTGGACAACCTTAAATTGTTTCTCCATTGCTTTCAAAAGGCAACGGGGTTCAAAGTAAATATGCTCAAGTCCAGAATGTTGGGAGTTGGTTTGACCACATCACAAGTCCGTGACCTTGTGCCTGGTTGGGGATGCCAGGTGGAGGACCTCCCAACCACCTACCTTGGCTTACCTCTGGGGCTTGGTAAACCTAAGAAAAGACACTGGTCGACAGTTATAGACAAGGTAGATAGGTGCCTGGCAGGGTGGCAGGGCAGATTCCTTTCAATGGTAGGGAGATCGACTTTGATCAAAGCCACTCTTGCGAACTCGCCAATCTACCTCATGTCAATCTTCCATATGCTTGCTCTAGTGGCCAACCGACTTAACCAGCTCATGAAGAACTTCAGGCAGAAAAGAAGAAATACAACCCTGTGTCCTGGGACATTGTGTGCTGTCCTAGAACCTAGGGGGGCCTAGGCATCAAAAACCTCCGTATGCACAATGTGGCCCTTCTCGGGAAATGGTGGTGGCGTCTAGCTAACCAGCCGAGTGCTCTATGGGCCAAGGCCCTCAAGCACAAATACCACATCTCTGAGTATGCCTGGCTGCCTGATAGAATCCAGAAACACAAAGTTTCGGGTGCTTGGAAATCCCTCTCCACTGCTTTTACTCTTTTCAAAAGGTCAATCAGATTCCTCTCAAGAGACGGAACAAGAGTCGATTTTTGGATTGATTTGTGGCTTGGATCCTCTCCCTTGAGGGAGGCTTTCCCCTCACTCCTCTCTAACACGAAATGCCTGCTCTACAATCGTGGAGGAAGTGGTCCCCTCCCGAGATCGAAGAGTCTGGAGCCCTTTTTTCCGAAGGAGCCTAACTGAAGATGAAACCAATCAGTTCCAGGTTCTCTCATCAATCTTACACTCTGTTTTTCCAGTCTCAAGGCAATGACAGAATTGTTTGGACTCTCACAGCTTCAGGAAATTTTTTTGTCGCCTCTTTCTATAAAAGTTTAACCCTACAATCCATGCACTCGGGTCTTTTGAGCTTGGTGCATAATAGAGTATGGGCAACCATAGCCCCACCTAAAGTACAAACATTCAATTGGCTTGCCTCCTCTCACAAAGCTCTAACGGTGGACAAACTCTAGAAAAGAGGGGTCCAACTTCCTAACAGGTGCGCTCTGTGTGAAAGTGAAGAGGAGACCAACCTCCATCTCTTCATCCTCTGTGATTTCTCCTTCGAACTATGGGGCACAGTTCTGCAACTGTTTCGCATCAGATGGGTTACTCCCCCATCGGTCAAGGACCTAATCTCTTTTGAACCACATTCCTGCTGGTTCAAAGCAGGGAGAATCCTTTGGAGGGCTATGGTAGCAGCTATTATCTGGTCCATTTGGCTTGAAAGAAACTGTAGAATCTTTCGTGGATGCAAACTCCAACCTTCAGCTATATTTCACAAAGCTATTTCTTTGGTCACATTTTGGGCTTCAAACCATAAGACTTTTAAAGGCATACCAGGGAGTTTCTTCTTTCCCTAATGGTTCAACCTCCTTCATCTTTGACCTCAATCTATTACAAGGCCTAATAACTGGCAGCCTCCGTCAAGGAATGATCAAGCTTAATTTTGATGGGTGCTCCTTAGGCAACCCTGGGCCAGCAGGGGTTGGAGGAGTTTATAGAGACCACGAAGGCACCGTCCTCCTAGCTCTTTTAGAGTACATAGGCCTTAAGGACTCCACCCATGCTGAAAGTTTGGCCCTTTTGCATGCTCTGAAAAACTACAATCCGGTGTGGGGCCCACACCTCATTGTGGAAGGGGACTTTAAGAATGTCCTCTCTTGGGCTAGTAATTCTAGCCCTCCACCGTGGCACCTTATTCCTATATTTGATGAGATACATCACATGTGCAGGGCTATGGATGTCTCCTGGCTGCATACTTGGAGGACGTCCAACGACACCGCAGATCGGCTAGCGAAAGAGGGAGTTAGAAGATAGGGACAAGAAGTGCAACACGGGTCCCCTTGTTTTACGCAGGACTAGGGGCATACAACCTCCACATCTCAGCCTGATTTTTTGCACAGCAGTCTAATTTTTGCACAGGAGTTTTTTTTGAAAGCTTTTTGTATATGTTTGTACAAGGGCGACTCTATAAGCCCTCTTTCTTGTTTCTTTAAACTACATTGTAAAACCAAGCAACTTGGCATTGTTATAAGCCACTGTACAAATTTGGTCATATGATTTTTTACCGAGTCCCCAGCTGTGGGTGACTTCAGAACTCTAATTTTGTAATCTCTTACAATTTTAATACAAGTTAACTATTCCTCAAAAAGAAGATATTTTATTATAAAGTTTATCTTTGTATTATATGTAATATATATATCTATATCTATATATATTTTTATTTATTTATTTATTTATTTATGTAATAATCCAACAGGTTGTCAAACACAGGTACCTAGAACTTCTTTAACATTCCAGCAGGTTATCAAACACAGACACATAGAACTTCCTCTGAGATCTTTCTCCCTAGCCAATGTTTCAATAAGTGCTAGGTGGCCGGGGGGTTCTAGGCCGCCTAGTGCTAAGGCGGGCGTCCAAAATCTGGGCGGCTCAGTAGAAAGAAAAATATCTCTATAGTCTACGGGTATAAGTATAATTGTATAGCACATAAGAATCAGGGATTTAGGGTATATCAACTGTATAATACACAAGTCCACATAGCACGCACTCCTCCATACTCCATAACAATTTTTATCCAACGGATTCGGGTACTAGCCTTATTTCCAATCCGGATCACCACTTCGATTAGATCCCGAATAAGACATATCAAAATAATACAAGCAATAAAAAAAATTTCAAAACTTTGATTGCTCGATCTCCTAACTTTCATCTCTACGATATTTCTAAGGATTCAAAATCTTCTAAAAATCTCTAATAGATTTATAGAACATCCTAAACTAAATCTAATATCAATGGATGATGCTTAGATCAATTTCTTGTAACTTTGAGAAACTCTTCAGTCTTATGGAAATCACCAAAAACTAGTTTTTTGGGGTTTCTCTTTCTCTCAAATAGGCTCTAATGGGTTTTAGATTTCAAATAAACCTAAAACCCACAATTTTGCTCATTTCATATTAAAAAAATGACCAAAAAGTACCCTCAACGAGGGGCATTTCCACCCCTAGGCGGGGCGTAGGTCCTGGGCGCCCACCTAGGCAGGTTCTCGGGAGCCTAGGCAGGCACCCAGAGATATCTCTTAATTTGACTGCCTAGGCGAGCCCAGGCGTTGGGCGGTCCGTTTTTTAAATCACTGTCCCTAGTAAAGAAGACCTTCCAATTTCTAGGGAACATTTACCCTCCAGTTATCAAGCAAGTCTTGGAGTGTATCCAAAAAGAAAAGTGTGTATATCAAGGTGGGTGCACCGGAATGTACCCAGGGTGTATTGAAAGAAATGATTACTAGTGATGAAGGCTACTGGGGCGCAAATTTTACATAAGACCCCTGGGCAGTAAACTCCCCTTAGCATCAAACCAGTTATAAGCCCAATATTTAGTCTAAATCTTGCTCAAATGTGCATGGTTGATCATATAGGATTGGTTAAGGTAAGGTTAGCCCTTCTTCAAAAGTGAACTAATGTAGAGTTTGGGAGGCATAAAAAATCCACCTAAACAGAGAGATGGAGTATTAAAGGCGAAAAATGAGAGGACAATGAGTGTATGGGCATCATTCTCCTACATTAAATGTGTGTGCGAGGGGAGGAGTGAGAAACATGCGTTAAATGTGAGGAGAGAAAAATGTGGGTATTAAGGAAGCATATGACCTGATGGTGGTGAGATAATGCACTAAATGAGAGAGAAAGAGAGAGATGGGGTATTAATAGAGAAGAAAATGAGAGGAAGGTGAATGTAAAGGTGCCGATCTCTCTTTAACTATGAGGAGAGAAATGGTATTTTTTTTGAAGCCTAAAATTCCCATGTGTATCGAAGAAAAGGATATATTTTCAACAAAGTCTCTCTTCTTCTTGCCGTCCTCTTATTCTGCCCCCACTCCCATGTTGCACCTTTGGGCGGCCTAGGAAACTAGGCCCTCTCCCAGCCACTTAGGTGGCCAAAATTGATTTTTCAACATTGTTAATATGCTATTGTTCATAATATGGGTAGTGATACTGTATATAGTGGAGATTGTAATCATGGTTATTTGGGCACCTGTCCCACTTATAATAAGATCTGGTTACTATTGTGCTAGGACTACTGCCACTGAAAATCTGGATCCCAAACGGCCGTATTGAGGGGTATGATCTGAATGAATGCAGGGCACATCCCGTTGTTTTAAGGAATCACAGACCCCAGTGGACCAGCTTCGGAATTGTGGGGTGGAGATTACGGAGTTGGTCTAGGTAGTTCAATGATCCCTATACATAGTTTGCAGATATCAAGCCATATCAGTTTCTTGGGCTAATTTACCGAACGCCTAATATATCTATGGGATGCTGGCACTTGTGTTAATATCTATGTGACACTGGTCACATGAGCAAAACATCCTTAGGGGTAGTATTAAGAATTTGTAGACTGTAGTGATGTGATGGTTAAACTATCCTATCGACATGTCCATTATAATAGATACGTCTGCCCAGTTTTATGCATTTAAGCTTTGTGCAAGATACTAAATACATTGACTCAAGCATACAAGTATATCCATATCATTCTCTTTCAAGTGCATGGGTGCAGGTGATTTTCTTCCTGAAAGTGAGGTTTTCTGATCTATCTCGTATGAAATTGTAGATAAATTGTTTTTCTCCCTTGATCGCTGGTAATGATAGCTTACTGTTGTATTTGTCATCATAGGTCTGAAATTCATGAAAGAATGAACTGTAATCGATGTCAAGACAATACTCTGGAGTTAGATAACTGCCATGGAAAAATAGAAGAGGTTGATAATAACCTTGACTCGTTGGATGATGTGCATCCAGATCATCAACAAGGTTCCGATATAGGTTGTTTTGCTGAAATAGCTGGATGCTTGCACAAGTTGAGGAGCTGGGAGAAACAGGTTTCACTTAACCATCATGTTTTTTAACCAGTTTTTTCTTCTATTTTTTACCCAGAACTTATACATGCTACTGTTTTCTCAGCTGGGTTCTCCCAATGAAGAGGACTTGTTAAGTTGGGGACATCATTGTCTGCCAACCACGGTACCTGATCCAATTCTTCAAGCTTCTGCCGGTGAAGAGGTTTGTACAAATCATGGTTTCTGGTGTTATGTGACAAATTTATGCAAAGAAGCATAGCATTATATCTTTCAATGCAATTATATTCCATCACAATTGATCTCATACACGTCCAACTCATGTTTGCTGATTGTTATCTTCTTTCAGTTTGCAATTTTGCAAGTGGATATATTATCAAACATTATTTACAAGAACCAGGAAGACTAAAATTATATTCACAAACTATACCTTCTAAACATATGGACTAGTAGCATCAACTTACATGACACATGAATACCCTTTAACTCAAATGGAGGCCTTGGATAGAATCTTAACACATTAATTTGTTTCTCTTCATAAGAGGATTGCTTTGGAGTTTGTGATCTTTATATTATGGCTAAAAATGATGTTGGTAATGCGTCCTTCACCCTGAAAAAAATTTATCGCATGTTTTTTATTTTGATATAAAATGCTTTTGTTGTCTTAGAATTTGACTCACTTGTTCTTTTAACCTTGTTTTTGTACAGTCTCGTTAGGATCTCTATATACGGTCACTGTCATTTGCATTATATTGAATCCTTGCTTTTGTTGGATACATCAGTATGTCTAGTCCAACTTCTATTTTATTTAATCTTTGTGTGTGCGTGTGTGTGTGTGTATGAGGTCCGCTTTGGATTCGTACTGTCACTGTCATTTGCATTACATTGAATCCTTGCTTTTGTTGGATCCATCAGTATGTCTAGTCCAACTTCTATTTTATTTAATCTTTCGTGTGTGTGTGTGTGTGTGTGTGTGTGGCTTTCCCATTCTTTTATGTGATATTATATGTATGTTTGCATGTGTAACTTAGAAGAAGGTATATGGATGCCTCGCTTCTCGAGCTCTCATCTAGGGTTAGGTTAGGCGATAGAGCCTCATCTCTTCAGAGGCGGTCACCTTTGATATCTATTGTATGCTTTGAATTAAGGAAGCAGTTCCTAACATTCCCATCATGCAAATAGAAACACTTGCATTATTTCATTAGAACGTTATTATAATTTTTAACTCGGGATGTCAAATGAACAGAGGTGCGCATATACCATGCTGCGGATCAGCATGGAGTTGCCAATGCATCTGGAGTGGACGATCGTGTGGCACGCTGCACATATTGTCATCCTTCTTAAATGCAATTTCACCTTGAATGGACTGATGGGCCTTAGCTGGTAACATTATATATCATGTGCCCATTCTAATGCATTTGCATGTTGAATGGATGGTAAAGATGCAATATAATTTGTGAAATGCCTGGTGCTTGTGGTATAGAACCTCATGAAGAAAAGAGTGCCTATTAAATATTAAATGTGGGCCCTTCACAATTGTGAATCATGTCTTGTTAACCCATTTTTAACAAACCAAGACGTGTCATTGTCTGGCATTTGGTGGATTGCCACATAGCAATCTAAGTGCAAAAATAAATCATTCATAAGACGTAAATATCTCATATATGTGATGTTATTTATAAAAATTATATTCATTTGGGCAAGTAAATATGCACACATAAATATGCATGCTAATTTAAAAGTACAAATTTATTGTAACAATATTATTTTGTTAAATTTTTTATAACGTTATATATCTATGTAGGTATGCGTGCATGCGTTATGTATTTATGTTGGTATATATATTTGTGTTTATGCAATGCTGACACTAATGTATTTACAGTTCATTGTTTTATAAAATATTTTTAAATTTTTAGTGATTTTTATACAAATATGGAATATAGATACTACAAGGTCCTGTGAAAATTTATAACGTTGAGGAAAAGTTCTAAAAGATTATCATAAAGATTATTAGCTAAGAGTTATATCCAAGGGATTGTATAGTATGTGAGACCATTTATTTTTCACACGATATGGTCATAATTAATCTTGGTCATTAGATGTCAAATTGGATAGCTTAGGGTGTGCCACAAAGTTCAAGAAATTTTTTTGGAGCTGAGTCTAGTCAATAACATGCTTACAACCACTTGATTTGAAATCTGAAGGGCAAGAGTAATTGGGACCTCCTTGTTCTAAAAGTAAATGGTCAAATGTATACTTTTTGTATATCTAATACCAACAAGTCTGTTGAGGTTCCAGAAATTTCGAAGTGTCAAACATGTTTGACACTGAAATAGCGAACAAAAAGCGATTAGTGTTTAAGTGATCACCCTCATTTTGCCAGCTTTCTTTTCAAACCTATACAATATTTACTTGGCTTCTGGTTTTGTTTTCCAGCTCCCAACCTATTTTGTTTGAAATTTATGGCACATCTGTATGCTGTCCCAATACATGTTTTAGTGCCATTGGGGAGGCATTGTAGTTCAATTGGTTTATTTGGGTGCCAATTTAGAAGCCAAGTAGGTGTTAGTGCACACACAACATCTTATTTTCTGGAGTCATACCAGTTTTATCCCACTCGTAGAACGCGATTTATTGTTGGTGTGGCTTGTTACTGCTTGACCAAAATGCTTGTTGGTCTCAAATCTAAGGGCTGGTCAATCTATCGAAAGGATGTTTTAAATCATGCAAAAGGAAAATTCATAGGCCTTTAATTGTTGTGTTTTACTGTGCCTTGCATTCTCATAACCCTGTATTTTGCAGGTGACATTTGTTTTCACTAACCAGGTTAATGGAAAACTTGTACCTGTCGAGTCTACTCCACGAGATAGACAGACCAAAGGAGTTGGAACAGGTGAGAGAACACATGTTCCAACCGAGAGACTACATCACCAAAGGCCTATATTGCAACGACCAAATTTGCCCTCTACGTTGCCAAAAAATTTCCTTAGATCAAGTGATGGCTCACTAAAGTGTGCATCTATTTGTAGTGGAACACGTCCGATCAGTGATATTTGTAAAGCACGATTACTAAGAGTGACTGGTGTTTCTCCCAGAAATTTGTTGCCCATCAAAAGGATGGCTACTGATAGCGATAAGCAAGATGATGATTTTACCTAGCCCTTGTCACACTGTGTGAATGATAGGCATTCCATCTTACCTATTTTGATATTAATCATTTCAAAATGTATAATGTGGTATCCATGATGTGTAAAAATATGCATTGGCAACTGCTTATGTTGTGGCCTTAGTTTCACTCAGGTTTAACAAGTGTGAGGCAATTGTATCTGCTTGTGGGGAAATGTTTTTGCTTATGGTAGGCGCCCACTGCTTACAATGAGTACAACCTCCCAAATGTCCAAAATTTTGCAAGTCTATCATCTAGACCACCATAATCATAAATTTGAAAAGAAAAAGAAATTGGAGTTTTAAAAGTGGTTAATTTGGAGCTTCTTTTGAATTGTTTATTTTAATTATTTAAAGATCATCAGATTTGAATGTTTTTGGAGCTCCAAATTCATTAGAGGAATATAAATCCATAATTTGGGATGTCTTGGAATATAAATCACATGGAAAACTAAGGTAAATTCATGAGTCAATCTACTTAGTATTTTTCCTTCACTTAAGTTTACCAATTTCAAGTGGAAGGATTGAAAAGGGTAAGGGGTAGGTCTAAAAAGATGTGGTTGGAAGTAGTTCGAAAAGATATGGGGATTTATGACTTCATTAAGGATATGACTTTCAATAGATTAGAATAGTGGATTAAGATTTATGTGATTGACCCTTAATTAGAAAAAAAATTTAGCAATACTTTGCTAGTAGCTCGTTGTTGCGTGTCAACACTCTCCTACACGGAATAAGCACACCTGTATCAGAGGTCTAGATGAGAGGTAGGACTGAAGTATTAATACTCCTTGCATGAGTGTCTATGTCCTTGGACCTTTTGAATTGTAAGGTGCTCTTTGAGTTTTTCGTGAATAACTATCAATAAATTTGCCATATATAGTAGTTGAGAGCATGTGGCATTGTTGTGGACAAGTAACACACTACAAATTTATCAAAGAACCAAGCATAACAAAAGTTTTATGCGCAATTTCTTCTTATACAAATAGTACTAAATTTTTAAATATTTTTAACTATATCGACATTTATGTAATGGAAAGGTATACAAACCATTTACTTTTGGTACAAGGCGATCGCAATTAATCTTGTCCATTGGATGTGAAATTGGGTGGTTGTATTTATTCCATTGGCCAAGCTCAAAGTTCAAAATAATTTTTTTTGAATTTTGTGACACATCTAAGCTATCGAATTCAATATTGGATGATTATAAATAATTGTGACCTCTTGTACCAAAGATAAATGGTCTCATTGTATATAATCCTTTATGTAATAATCATCAAAATTCAAGGTAGTTTACCCCCACTAAGCTCTTTTTCTAGTCTCCTTTCTTTCTTTTCTTCTTCTTTCTCCGCTCTATCCACCTCTTCCTTATACATTTTTTTGCTCTCATACACTAGTCGTGTACAATTTACTTTACTTAATGAATTTATATTAGATCCAAAAAAGATGAAAAATAAGAACCCGGTTTCTATGTGGTAAAGCTTGCATATGTAGAAATGCAGACCTCTTAATAAATCTATTTTTGAGACATATTTGAAGTCCTAATTTTTAAGGACATCTAATCTCTAATATGGAGATCATGAATATCAATAAATAAATAAAATTTTAAAACTAAAAATAATAATTCTAGTAAAAAAGCATTTAGAAGGTTGGTTTCCATTGATTTTAGATGGAACTACTTGCATCCATATTTAAGATGGATTTATGACTGCACATGTAGAATTGCGGTCCAGCCCACATGAAGCAATTTTCCAAACGATAATGCAAGCAACACGCATATATTTATGTTAAACACGCGGAATTTTTCTTTTACTACTCTTTTCCCTATTCTTTCATTCTTAAAGTTGGATAAGCGTGCCGCGAATGATAACTTCGATACGATAATATACAGCACGAAGGACAATATGGATTAGAAAAAGATTTTGATATGCATTATATTATATTGTTTGACAATTATGGTATGAAATCTTTCCCGTGTATATATTTGAGAAAAGATGATGTTAGCTTACTAGCTGATGGTTACAGTCTAACTCAACGATCCAGATTGAATATGGGCTAATCTGACGGTCACAATTTTATTTTGTAATATAATTTTTATAATTTTTTTTATAAATACAAATCACATGAATTTTAGGCATGTGTATGATCCCAAATTCATGGCATGTGTATGACCCAAAATTTTGTACACCCACTATCTTCATCTTAAAAATCATTGCTAGAAAAACTAAAATTCAGTTTGTATCCTAGATATGGTCAAAATGAGTCTCTTTAAAAAATGAATCTAGACTATCCATTTGGTGAATTTCATGATCCAGGTTTCATGAAATCAAAATCTTTTTTAATTTTTTAACAATATTAATCTAATAATAATAAAGTTATCTAAAAATTTTCGAAAGACAAAAGATATTGTTAAGTCCTAGATATAAGAATCACACTAAAATGAATGACCAATATGAATTGGGCTAAAAAAATATTTTTAGGTTGTGTTTTCAAATTATTATTATTTTTTTATTAGTCTATATTGACATATTGGTGTCAAACAAATGACCTTAACAAAGTTTTTGAAAATTGTTTTATTTATTTTGTAAAATTCACTTAAGATTGTGGGAGCCTAAAATTGATTAGGGGCTATCACATATGTGCCCATTAGTAGGGGCATGGAGCCCACATTGCCTAGTATGTGTGGGACGCCCCATTTATCTTCTATTTCCTTTTGTTGTGTGGCTTGCCAAGGAAGCCACCTAGTTGATTTGAAATTAAAAAGGAAATGTTTTATATAATGAGTTTGATTATTCTAAAGGGAAAGGTTTCTATGCTTCCTTTACAGTATAGAAGTTCTATCCTTCCCCTACCATCCATCCGTCCAATTTTGTTCAAGAGAGCCGCTCACCGCTCGATCTTAGATCTGATGTCTCAAAGTATTTTTATTTTTAGTTTTTTTAAATACAAATTGTATGAATATAAAATTTAGTACGCGCCGTCTTCTCATTGGGATGCACCTATAAAAAATATTAAAAATAAGTTTTCGATAAAATATAATGACCAAAATACCCCTTGAAATTTTCAGGGGTATTTTGGTCATTTTATTTTATTTTATTGAAAATATTTTTTTATATTTTTTACTAGTGCAAGTTTAATAGAAGAATGGACGTCCAAAATTTGGTGTGAAAATAGTTTATAGAAAAAACGAATTAAAAAACAATAGTGTAGAGACATGACATTTTGATTGGGGCAATCTTAGCCCTCCATTCAGAATGGACGGTTAGATAAGGGGGATGATAGAACTTCTATGCTGTAGGCGAAGTATAGAAAACTTGCCTTATTCTAAAATGGGAAGGTGTAGAGATCGATTGAAATTAAATAAGTACATAATATTTTTTCTCTATAAAAATATTTGATGAGATTAGGTTAATGAAGCTGATGAATAAGGTTTCTAGCACCTTCCTTTTGATCATAATGACTTATTTAAATAATGAATGACTAAGATCTCTCAGTCCATAAGTTACCTATGATATACTGTCAAGGTTGAATCTCTAATCCAAATTCCTAAAACACTAGCCTCTGAGTTATAACTAAATCTTATTGTGGGTCATTCTTGATACCCTAATTTGACTCTCTCTCTCTCTCTCTTCCTCCTGGGTAGCATGCCATCTTCTCTCTACTCTCATTTTTCTCTATCATTGAATCCAAAAAGATAAAAGAAAAAGAAAAAGGGGGGGCACGTCCCGAACTAGTTAGTAAGGAGAGACCTTATCCAACTATTTGTGCTCTAGTATTTTGAGTGTTTAGCCAAAACTTCCTACTTATTAGATTTAAATAAAGACCAATATCTCGTGCGTCAATGTTGGAGGAGAACTGATGCACGGTGTACCATGTCCATTGTGTGGAAATTATAGAAACCTACACTTATTTGTTGATACAATATTTTTCTTTATCTTATGTGTACCCATATCAAATGTTAATTTCTTTAGTAGTACACAGCTTTATAACCCTATAAATTGGGGTTCTTATTTAGATATTCAATAAGCTCTGAAATACATCTTCCATGGTAGCTTAAGGCGCAAATACATAGAAATACAGTTTATAACATGGTATCAGAGCATGGTTCTATTTCGATCATTGAGCAGAGTCACAATTTGGTATTTTGTATCTCAAGCATCAAGTATTGTTTCCAGTTTCTCTGATAAGTGAAGCCCTAAATGTGATTGCGCCTCTCTGTTCATCTGGCATCGGAACCTTGGTCTGTCCTCCATTCTTGGGCTTCTCTAGTATGCGATTTAGTCCAAGAGGTACGAAAGTTTTGATCTATGACATCCTCTGATCTGAGAACGTCTTATGTGAACATCCCCTGGTTCTTATCTACTCTCTCATGTGGGTCTCTGTTTGGTGCGTAGGGTTTCTCTCTCTATCTTGATTTGTTATGTTGGAGTTGGTTCTTTCTCTTTCTCTCTCAATTTCTTTTTCTGAGTTTGTTGAGGCAGATTTATCTTGTTTTTTAGTTTTAAGTTTCAGGATTTGGGGTTATCTCGAGCTACTCTCCTCTTCAGACCAACTTTCTCTCGTTACCCCAACTACTCTCTCTCTTCCATTAACTTCCATTTTTCTCTCTAGGTGCCCCTTCTCTATCTGTTGCACCGTCAAAGTGGTTTCCTTGTTTTTGCATAAGCAAAAGTATTCTTTTTGTGAAAATATTTTTCTTTATTTATATAAACCTTGAAGGGCCATATTATTTTTCTTATACCACCTGAGCTGTATCAATCATTATTATATCATTTTGTCTATTATGGACAAAATTTGATCTTTGTGTTCTATAAGCCATCTGCTATTGCCCATTGCTTTAGGTAAACCATTGTTGTTATGCTCTCTGCTAATGCCAAACCTTTGGTGAGCCGGATCTGAAACATGTCTTTAAATCCACCTCTAAAAATGGCCTCTAAAAACGGTGGATCTGCACCATCTGCAAAACGGTCACTGAGTCGTGTTTCGACTCTCTGATCTGTCTCTCTGTGGAGTCGTGTTTTGATTCTTTGATTTGTTTTGAATCTTACTGTTCTCAACTCCGAAATCCAAGGTCCAACTGTACTTATTGAAACATGACTCCATAGAGAGTACCCATATTAAGAAGGCAGTCCACTACATATGTTACTTTCTTAGTAGTATACAACTTTGTAACCTTATAAATTGGGGCTCTTGTTCACATTTTCAATAAGCTCTGAAATACATCTTCCATGGGGGTTTAAGGTCCAAATATACAGAAATATAGTTTCTCATACATTTGAGGTAATCCTTTAGCATCTATCATGATATTTTTGTTATCTTGTGCTTTCTTGTTCTCAAATTCTATTCATATAATTTTGCTTGATGTAATCAAAGAAGTTTTGAAAGTGGCAACAAGTGAGAATCCTATTCTTGTTTTGGGGTTGTTTCTTCAATAAAATCATAATTCTTGGACATCTGTGAGTGATATAGCTGGTAGAATAAAAGAAGAATAAAGGAAAATTTAAACTATACATATTGTCTAGATCACATTGTCAAGTGATGCACCTCCAGAAGATATATTGGTGTGATTCGAACACTGTGAAATACTCTGCAGATGAAGATTTTTGTGTTATTTTGGCACACTGATATGAGCTAGAGGATGAGGTGTTTTTCTTGGTCATACTCTATTTGTATCTTTTTTTTTTTGAGAATAATATCTCCCTACAAATTTTCAATGGGAGATCATGTGGCGATTAAGAGTTATGGAGTCATCATTGAGAGGTGCCAGTCCTGAGCCCACAGAATCCATAAATTGTGTTCTACGTTCCATGAGTATTTTCAACAAGTAAATATTTTTCTCTTTGGAGGGAATCTAATTGTAATTTACCCATTTTGGGTCTAATTTCAAACAAAAAATATTATATGAAGGAATCCCTAGTGGTTTGAAAGATATTGTTAATTTATTAAAGGGTGCTCAAAGTTGTTTTCTACAACAAATACTATTTTGTGACTTAAATGTCATGGTCTTATATCTCTTCTTAAAAGAATTTTTTAAGTATCACACTAAGTTTTGATTCTACCATTTTGAGTCTAGTTTTAAACAAAAAAAATGTTATAAAGAACTCTATGTGGATTGATAAAAAAGATTGTTTATTGGAGATGGATCGTCCTAAGTTTATGTAGTCTGATATGTGTTGTGACGTGAATGTCACAAATTTATTCCGTTGTTGAAAAATATTTTTTGGCGCTCATACCATAATTTTGTATTTTTATATTGAGTCAAGTTTTCAAAAAAAATATTGAGGGTTAAATCTCTATGGATTGAGGGAAAGACTGTTTTTTTAAGGGATGCTCATCTTTTTTTTTCTGTTGCATGAGCCGAAGTGTAATGTGGATATCTCCAATTCATACACCCACTAAATGGTGTGATTTGGGGTTAGCATTGATTTTTATTTTTATTATTGAGTCCATTTTTAGGCTCAAAATATTGGAGAGAGAAATTCTTTGTGAGTTGAGAGAAATTATGTTTTTATGAGGGGATGCTCACCTTCTTCTAGGCAATAAAGCCAAATGTGTAACATGTGAAGTCACTAATTGTATTTCCATTGATCGAAAATCTTTAAGGCTCATTCTAAGTTACTTGTTATGTGTCTACTTCATGATAATAAAATTTTATAGTGAGGTCATAACGGATTTAGGAATTATAAAACTATATGTGAGGGGTGCTCAGCTTGAAAACTACATAAAATTAAAGTGAAGATTTATATGAAATGCTTGTACAAGGCATAATGTTTTCTTTTTGTTTTTGGCAATGAAGGGATGTGTAGAGAGACTTGAAAGCAGCCTAAACTAAAAAAGACCAATAGCAAAAAGAAAAAATGTTACCTTTGGAGTGATGGCAAGAAAAAAAGTATTTACTCATTGTCTGTGTAAGGGAGAATCCAATGGCCGAAGAATTGTATGCTTCTCTGACATATGCAAATGATGACCAAGTAATTCTCAATTAATTGTGTGCTATTCCAGGGCTATAAATGTCAGCGTTCAAAAAGCAATGATTATGGGAGGCCATGTACCACATTATATGACTTGAGTGGCCGAAAGGTATGATGTCTATCTCACATATATAGTTAGGTCATATAGAGAAAGGGGATTCCATAATGTATATCCATATGCTTTTCTTTTATTATACCTTGGATTGCTCTATGTATATGTATGGACAGCAAGGGTATTAGTTGATAGGTGCTACAATTTTGAAAGAGCTGGTTTTGAATAACCTTTAATATATGTACCTCCTTGTACTTGTGTGAGACACTTAAGGTAGTCAACATAAGAGATATGGTTTTGGTGTTTTGATCAAGGTCTACGACGTAAGCATCAAGCATGAGATATGGGTATGGCTCATTCAAAATGTGTAGCACAAAAGAGTATTGTACCCATTTTACTATGCACTGATAAAACCCATTTTTGTTGTTTGTCCTGCATCAGATGATGATCTCATCTTAAGCTCTCCAAATTGTCAAGAGAATGTATGTTTTTAGATATTTACGGTTTGATAGCCATCTTTTAGTCGTGCTTTTGTTTTGGATAAAATCATAGATAAATTTTATGACTCTCTTTGTGGCTATGACATGATTAAAGGTGAATGCCATAAAATGATATTCAAAGATTAAGTATGCGTTTTGAAAATTGAATTGGGCCATTTGTGTTGAAAAAGCTAGGTCAATGGGTATGTTTTAAGAAAACCCCTTGGCCTTACAAGGTGCTCCAAGTTTTTTGTGAAAATCATACTAAATTGCCATGCTATTTCTAATTGTTGCTTGTAAAAATATATCAAGTAAACAATTTTGTTAAAAAAGGGAAAACAATGCGTATTGAAATATTTCAATAGAAGATGTGTCATTCATCATTGATCTTGTTTTGGTTACTCATAAGTTGACTCATGTTTTATGTGACTACTAATCAGTTAAGAATCCTCGATTACCTAGGACCAAGGACCATAGGGAGTGTTTTAGGATATCAATCTTGTTAAGCTTCCTTAACACATGTTATGTGGATAAGATCACTTGGTTTGTAAGGATTTACCAGTGATTTCAAAACCGGCGAGTCAACCCGGAATTGTTCGAGTCAACACGAGAATTGGCCATCCCGTGCTAATTCTCACGAAATACAAGAAATCGTGTTGTTCTAGAGCCAAAGCAG
Organism: Amborella trichopoda; assembly: GCF_000471905.2. Next base: position 1,496,824 of record NW_006495813.1, on the reverse strand, counting down.
CATTTTTTGATCGAAAAAATGGCAACTCGCTACAGTAAAATGATGTTCTTCCCCTTTTTCAGCAAAAAAGCTGTTGGAAGCATAAAAATTCATCAAAATTCATTGTTTTTGGATGAATAATGTAGGAGAATCATATTTTAGGTCCATAAAACATTGATTGGGGTTGGATTGAACCCAAAAAAATACCGGATTGTGAATTTCTTGAATGAAATTTGGTGTTTTTTTTAACGGATTAGGGTTTTCCACCAATTCGAGATTTTGGTGGCCATTTTTTCATCAATTTGATCAATTCTTTTTGCTAAATGATCATGGTAATACGTGCTTTCATCAAAATTAGGTACTATGATTTTGTGGTTTGTATTTTAGTTTTAAGAAATTTTTTTTTGGAGCGAGATTCATGATTTTTTTTAGAGGGTTTGGTTTTCTGCAAAACTATGAATCATTGGGCCATTCATCATTGGACCATTCATCATTGATTTGATCCAAATTTTTTTTCTGAATCATCGTTTTAAGACTAGATTGTACTGTTTGGGTAGTATTTAGATGTAACTACTGTTTGGCTATGTTTGGAAGAAATATGAGAAATGCATTATCATCCAAATATGAAAAATATGGCTATGTTTGGATAACATGATTAGACTTTGATTTCAACATGATGAGTCATTGAATAATATGATTGGAATAACAGGAAACATGAGCATTAAAAAGATGAAACACGAGACATAATTTAGTGATTGAAAGGTAGAAGTAATCAAACTAATGAAAGGAGCAAAAATATACAGTAATAAGTTTATAAACAGTAAAATGGCATCACAGGCACTGTCCGTTATATATGAGACTCGCTATACTACCTCATGACACAGGCATGAGAATGCTGAGATAATATTTCTTATGTGTTGTGTTTGAGTGGGAGCTATTAACAATCCCATGATTATTTTTAACTGCTTGGATATTCAGATATAGAGGAGAATCAGGTAAACACAATTTGTTGTTTTGTATTTTCCTTTTTTACGAATTTGTTTTTGGGGGTTCTCTGCACATGAACACTTATAAGGTTGATTGTAGGGTTTTTTTGTTTTTATATTCAAATTTCCCTTATAGATTGTCTGATATTATGAAATCTGGTTTTTCTTTGTTTGAATGATTGTTAGGTTTTCATATTTATTCTTATTTTACATTTTCATATATCTTGATGCGTATTGGGTGACCATTCCTTTTTTTTTTTTTCTTTTTTTCTGAGATGGAATTGTAGTCATCGTGAGTTGTTATTTTTACAGGGTTTTCTGCCAAATTTCCGATAGATTTGTTATGAGCTTCTCTGGGTTATAGAGATTTCAAATATCAATTTCTAACTCTAAAAGTGATTGTAATGTTGCTTGTCTTTTAAAGTTCTAAATAAGTAAAGTTATTCTTTCAGAATGGGTTTCATTATCTATTTCCCTTTTGCTTTCTTTTTGTTTTTCAGTTTGGGGTTCTTGGACTGATCATGTAGCATTGCGAAGTTGCAACATTTATTTTGTTAGTAGCTTTTGTGGTATCCCTTGGATTCCCAATTAACTTTCCTATATTGATTGGGCAATACTTTCATCTTCAAAAGAAAGAAGGGGCCTACATTTTCTATTATTACAATATTTCATTTTTGGCTATGACATTTGAAGTATTTATTTTCTCTAGAAACAATTTGCTGTTCAATATTGCTCTTTTGGCTTCCTCACATATTGTTTGTTTGAAGGATGGTTGCATGTCTTCTTATTTTAGCTTTAAAATTGTTGCATGCTACTTATATTATTGAATATCACAATACTTTTTATAAATCAAATTATCTTCATCTTTCTCTGATGTGCTTGTAGTAGCATTGGGTACCAATATTATATCCATTTGAACATGTTTCTGATGGCCAAAACGTTTTGAGGGCTGCGAGTATCTTATTGACAATTGAACATCGATCCCTTTACTTGTCCAAAAAAAATCAAACTATGAGATAGGTTTTTCTTTTAATACGTCCGAATAAGTTGTGTATCCAGCAACAAGAGGTCAGAGGCGAGCATGACAGTGTAGATGAGCATGAAGGATAGATAAGCTTCAAGGATTTCAAACTAGGAGCGTAATAAAATACTAACACTCAGAGATATTTAGGTGACCACTAATTTGGATGATTCGTTCCTAGATGAAGTCAATGAATTGTCACGCGAATTCAATGAATAGGAACAACATGACTGAATTAAAGAACAACATTGCATTTTATTTTGGTTTTAGGTTATATTTTACAAATTGCATTATTTATTGTAGTCTATGTATGATTATATACTTCATCCATAATAATTATATGATTCTTCTTTTGTGTGATGTAAATTTAATTGTCCACAAAAGTTCATACAATAAAATAACATCTCAATATTCGCATATTGACCCAAAAAAATGTAAGTTAATGACGTAGTACCCCCATTTCTTATTGGATTCCTAAAAAGCAATATTTATAATTATTTTTAATAATTTTTTTGGATTTTTTTTAATACAGAATCCATCTGATTCGGCCAATTTTCGATCCTAACCGTTGATTCACCGATTCCGATGGGTTTTTATGGTGCCCAATCTCTTTTTAAACCACTAGGATTTACAACCAAGAAACTGGTGTGGTTGAGCCTTCGTGGTTCGAAAAAGGATTGCATATTACAAAAGACCACGAGCACTGAGTTATTTCGGCATGAGACTTGCTAAACTACCTCTTGGCATAAGCATGAGGATGTTGAGATAGTATGTGTTACATTATTTTTTGTTTGCGTAGGAGTTGTTGTAGTCCCACAGCTATTTTAGGATGCTCGGATATTCAGATATACATGTATTCGGTTATCAACTGCTAAAGGGATCCAGATAACTTAACATTCTAGTTGGAGTACCTACTTATGCTTGGTGGAGTAGCTAGAACAACATACTATAATGTTGTCTACCATGGAATTTAGATATGTGGTACTGGTTGTTTGGCTACAAAAAGAAGCAGCATGATTGAAGAACTTCATTGAATTGTTGAGGTACGACCCCATGCGATAAGGGTGTGTGAAGATCTTCTGCGATAACGAGTCCATGATTTGTAATGCTAAGATTGATGACATAAAGATGGACTATGGCCACATTCAAGACGAGATTCGGGCAGCAAAGAGAGAGGCTTCATGACTCCCACAGAGGCTACATCCATGAATCCTTAATGAAAGGTTTAATGGCAAGGAGTTCGCCAGGTTATATAATGAGCATAAGAAAGAATAAGTGAGAAATGCTTGAAGGAGAAATTTTAAAGTGGGGATGAGAATGTGAGGGACAGATTGTAAGGTCTTCAAAAGCTAAGTAGGAGATGTTGAGGTTATGTGGCCATTTAAAGGCTTTATGAGAGCATGTAAAACTATGACTATAGTGGTATGATAATTTCAGTAAGAGTACGGTCTAGAGAAACCAAAGATGACAATATTGATGCTGGAACTCAAGCTAGGCTTAACGAGTTAAGCTAGATTGAGTTTAAAATTCTTTATCTCTTGGCATGAAGCACAACTATGGAGGGTTTAGGGTTTGCCCTTGATGACGTCGAAGAGATGTCCAGAGTGGTTCGCTGAGGGACTCTATGACCTTTGTGTACGATTAGAGGGCTTGCAGGGATAAGAGCTAAATTATCATCATGACCATCGCACCACATGTACATATGATAGCCATATTAAGAAACATACACCATTGAGGATGTGACACATACATGTGCGAGAGATAGCTCTCAAGCACCAATTGCAATAAGAAAGCAACGGTCTGTGTGACTTAGGCTTGCTCTTAGAGGGAATCTGCAATCTATGGGTTATGGTTATGTTTTCATAACTTATTGGTTGGTTTTGATAGTCTAATCATGAAACCTTACGATGGATTATGGGTCATTAGAACTATTTAATTAATTTTGAGAAAGTGAGCGTCAGACATGGTCACTATGAAAGATGAAGCGTCTTAATATTCTCATTTTCATTAACATAGTTGGATCCAATTCCCATCAAAATAATTTTAAAATTATCAATCAATATGTTAAATAATTTTTAAAATGTTAATATTAATTTTTAGATAGCTCTGGATATTTTATTTTATCTGGTAGTTCGATGAGGTCTCATGTTTTATTTTTCGTAGTCCATCTCTTGTTCAATAAATGCTCTTCATTGACTGGTTTCATCGACTTCACATGCCTCACGAAAAGAAATTGGCGCACCCTCTTCTGTTAGGCAAGCATATGATGAGACATAGTCATTAAGCCTCACAGGAGCCTTTTAGGTCTATCAGATCTTCTAAATTCAAGATCACTTAACTATTCTTCAAGCTCTTGGATAATTTCAGGTTCTTTATCCTGATTGCCATCTCGCTGGTTCTCATGTGTGCATTTCACCTCAACAGTTTTTTCATCTAGCTCATCTTTCTTTTTCTGCATGGAATTTTTATTGAAAATAACATATTGGCTAACTATAACCTTATGGTCATTAGGATCCCATAATATGTATCATTTTGTACCATCAGCATAGCTAATAAAAACACACTTGGATTTTTCATCCAACTTAGTTCTTTTCTCCTTTGGAGGCGAAGAATATGCATCACAACAAAAAACACGAAGGAAAGAATAATCAACGTATTTATCTGTCCAAACCTCTTATAGTGTCTTGTAGTAAATGGCAGAACTAGGAGACATATTGGCTAGGAAACAAGCTGTACGAATAGCTTCTGCCCAGAAACATTGCTCTAATCTGACAGCATTCAACATACACCTGGCACGCTCCATAATGGTGCGATTCATTCTCTCAGCAACACCATTTTGCTGAGGTGCTCCAAGAACTATCAACTGCCTATCAATACCATGCTCACTACAAAAATGATTAAATTCATCAGAACAAAATTCTCCCCCATTATAAGTTCTTAGACACTTGATGCTCTTGCCTTTCTGATTTTCTACCAAGGCCTTAAATTTTTGGAAACAATTGAAGGCATCTAATTTCTTGTTCAGCATATACACCCACACTTTTTTTGAAAAATCATCAATAAAAGTGACAAAATATACAACACCCCCTATAGAAACACCATGTGATTCCCATGTGTCCGAATGAATCAATTCCAAAAAATCCGTACTTTTAACGGTGGATAAAGCAAATCCCAATTTGTTCTGCTTTCCAAATAAGCATATGACTCACAAAAATATAAATTAAAAGATTTTAAACCAGGGAGAAGGTTTTTATCGAGAAGTACCTTGAGTCCGCGCTCACTCAAATGATCCAAATATGCGTGCCACGTCATGACAGAGTACACCTCCGCAGTATCGGCCTCTCCCAAAAATATTTCACCAACAAGTCTGTACATATGCTTGCTAACTCTCCTTTTGCAATCACTCGAAAGTTTCAGACATTCTATTTCACCTATAAACTTGAAATCTTGCTCATCAAAATTTCTCAAGGACAAGTGACTCCTTCTGAGACCCGAAACATGCCTAACACCTGAGATGGTGCATATGCCTCCATTGAACATCTTGATTCTTACATTTCCAATTCCCACTATTTTACATGAGTTATTATTTCCCATGTAAACAATACTTCCATCACATGGTTGGTACCTATAGAACCAATCCTTTTATGGAGTCATGTGAAACGACACGCTTGAATCAAGTAGCCAATATTGCAAAACTTCATCTCTATCCACGGACAAAACTTTCCCATCTTCAGAAAACTCAATTTCTTCTACTAGATTTACTTGAAAATGACTTGAACTAGGCTTCTCATTAGAACCAGATTTAGGGGCTTCATGGTTCCATTTTTGTGCCTTACAATCTTTCTTCATATGACCTAACTTTCTACGGATCCAACACTTTACTTATGCATTCTTGATTTGGATCTTGATTGATCTCTACCTGTAGTTCTTTCCATTGATCTTTCCTGTGCTACGAACACAATCTCAAAGGAAACCTTACTAGACTCTTGTCTAGACTCCTCTTTCAGAAGTGTTGAAATAACAAAATCAATTTCAAGAGATTTTGCACTACTGAGATTCATAATTACCTCACCCCAAGATTCCGACATAGAACAAAGTAAAATAGGTGCTTTATCTTCTTCATCAATCTTTACATCTAGTAACATCAACTTGCTAATCAAGGCATTAAACTCATTTAAGTACCCTTGCAAAGATGCACCATCACTCATCTTGATATTGTAAAGTTTCTAATGAAGAAAAATTTAATTAGGTAGAGACTTATCTTCATAAGTATTTTTCATTCTGTCCCATAAATCTCTCGCGATGGTTTCTGAGGAGACATTGAATAGATTCATCAAGCGCCAAAAAAATATCCGCCATAGCCAATTCATCATTCTCATCAAATTCCTCATCACTCCTATTTTGCAGTTTATTTTCTCTGCCTTTTAAAGCCACTAAAAAACCATCTTTTACCAACACGGCATGCATATTTAATTTGCGGGTTGAGAAATCCGATTTGTCAAGTTTTAAAATTTCATATCTGGTTGAACTTCCTCTAGTCATCTTCAAAGATCTGCGATCTACCACAAACCTTATGTCCAACCAGGATCTTAAAGAACCATAAAGCTCCGATACCAATTATGGAGGATAAAACCAATGTTTGGCAAAATAAGGGAAAGAAAAATGGAGCCAAAAAAAAAAAAACAAAAATACAAAGATTTACGTGGTTTGATAATTTGCCTACGTCCACGGGGCAGCAAAGTTCTCTTCCACTAATTAGAAAAACACCATGCTAGCATAGAGAATACAAGAGATTACAATCTCTCTCTCAAGCCTTAAATTAGGATCTTTCTCTCTCAAAAGAACCCAGCCAAGGACTAAAGAGGTAACCCTTTCGTCTTTGTATTTCGTGGATAATATTCTGTCTCTCCAAAGCTCATTCTTTTCCCCAATCCTAATCTATAGATTTCCCACATCTATTAGGATTTAGTTTCCTACAAGATAGGATTTTTATTTGGCATCGAGAATAAATCACGTGAAGGGCCTCGCGTCAAGAATAGATCACGTGAAGGGCTTGTTAAGATTATCTTCCCTACAAAATAAGGGATAATACTTGGGAGATAACACTATCTCTTATAAGATTTACGTGTTCTTCAATTTGAAGAGATTTACCTTTCCTATATTATATCATAGGATATCAAACCTAATAAATAGGAGACCCTCTTCAAAACAATATCATGTAAATTATATTCCTAAAAACATGGCTTCACGACCAACATAAGGGAAGGGAACTATATATCATGGGAAGAATGTGAACCTCGAGTTACTCTCTTTAGTGCACCTGTGTTTCAGTCTTTCATACCAAAGAGGCAAAGAGCAAAGCTTTAGAGCTTACCAAAAACAAAATGGATTGCTACCAACTCGAATGGACAATATGAGTCCAATGACTGTTGAAGAAAAAGATAATCTGAGTCGAATGAATCTAACATGGTTCTAATTTTTATAATAATAACCTTGCGTGTATTTTTATTCTATATCAAGTAAAACAGTTGTGGTATCAAATTGAGTCTATCTCAATTTTCAGATGACTTATTTTTATATTTTGGTTTACTATCGCGCTGGTGTTTTTGTGTATTTATGTGTAGCCCTAATCCTTATGTTATACTGGAGTAGATGACTAAATTGTATGTAATGTGCAATTGCTTTGATATGTTTAAAATCACTCTCATCTGGAAGATGTGCAAAATTCGGACACCATGACCATCGTACAGTATTCATAGTTTGAATCAATGCCCTTGGACTACCTTCCTAATACAAAATAAGAATTAAATATCTAAATTTTATTATTTTTAAATAAAGAGAAAGGTTTGGACCATTATGATGTGGTATGGTACAAAAAATGTGGATTTCAAATCAAACAAATTACATATAATTTAAGAAAAAATTAACCTTTTTAGTTTGCCATGATCTGAACTGCACATTTTGTTTGACATATGGCGGATGATGATTGATTTTAAACTTTCTGTCACTTTGAATAAATCACATGATGAAATCTTTAATAAACGGTTATAACAAGCTCATTTCCAAGTCTCCCTATTTCCAAATTTCTAGGTTCATTCAAACACAGGTTCCCAAACTTCTTAGAATTCCGTGCAGGGTAACAAACACAATATTTATTGATTTCAAGCATCAAAATATCTAACATCAGGAGTGCAAAAAATCCCAATTTCCAAAGAACTTCTAGTTTCTATTTAGCAAAGCAAATTAAGCTTTAGCTAAACCCGTAACTTCTAGTTTTCAATTTGACATGGAAGTTGTAGAGAGGTAGAGTTGAACACTTAAAGAGTAGTGTTAAAAAATTGGGTTGGTGGGGTAGATTGTACACACGTGATTCCGACGCGGCGCGGCTAGATTAGTATCCAAATCAGCTATATCCAAATCGTTCCGGTCGCCGATCTAGTAATTTTTAAAGAAAAATAGAATGAAAATATTAACATTAGGAAGCATCTAGAAAATGTCTATAAGTGAAGTTCTACAGTATTTCACCTATACCTCATCACCGTCCAAAGTTCATCACACGGTCACAATTTTTGGGAGTATTTGAATTTTTATAATTTTTGTACTAATCATATTTGTCTAAAATTTAGCGCATGTGTACATATGACCAAGTCACACCAAAAACAAATATTAAAAAAATAATAGTCATAAAATAAAATGATAAAATTACCCCTGAAACTTTATAGGGGTATTTTATACAATTTTTATCATTCAAATTATTTGTTTTATATTTTATTCATGTGCATCTCACTAAGGCGCACACACCTACAAAATTTCAAATCATTATGATTTAAAAAAAATTATTAAAATTTAAACATTATTAGACATTTGTGACATTGTGATAAACGTTGAATGATGATAAAGCCATAGGTGAAGTACTGTAGAACTTTACCTATAGGCATTTTATAGTATTTTCCTTACCATTATATACTAGCACTTAGTATTTATAGCCGTTTTGCGAGCCTTTTGTGACCGGTACCCAAGATCCAGCATTCAAGTCCCATAGGTGAATGTTTTTTGAACCTAGTGACAATTTTTTTTCTTTGAAGGTTAAATTTCGAACTTCTTAACAAATGAGTTTTTATCAAAAAAAAATATTTAAAAAATGAGTTTTATCAAAAACAAAGGAGGGATAGGATAGCTTCCAACCACGGATGTCCTACTAAATATCCTTTACCACTGCCACTGTAGCCTCTGAAATTTTCCTCTCTCTAAGAACATCTTGGAGCCATTCCCATCTGTGTCTCTCTCTATCTCATATTTTAAGTAACAAAGTTTCTTCCATTGCCACTTTCATTCTCTCTCTTCATGGGCTCTCTGTTTTCTTCTCCCACTTTATCTTACTATTCCCTGAAAACCCTAGAATTCTCCTGTCCAGAGGCAATCACAATGTTAGTTTTATTGCCAAAAAAATGCACTACTCTCCATACTCTCTCTAGTCTGGAAAGGAATCCATCAAGTTAGACCACTATTTATGGCCTATTCTAGAATTTTTATAGGGAAAGGAGCTCTAACCAGATTTTGGCATGTTAAATGGTTGGATGAATGCTCTGTTAAACTCATTTATCCTGATCTTTATAACAGATCTACTCAGAAACAGGAGGTATGAATTTGGTTTATGTTTCTGTTGATCATCTGGTTTGGGGTTTTAGGATAAGTACCTGGAGGGTTGATGCTTCAATCGAAGAATAGTTTCAGTCGTTACTAGCATCGTTGTATGCTTTATGTTACTATCTTAAGAAACCTGACATGATAATCTAGTCGCTGGAACCTAACGATCAGTTCTCGGCTTCCTCCTAGTACCATAAGATCCTTAGAGACCGTTATATTGAAGACATGCCTTCCCTTGCCAAGCTTTGAAATTGCAAAGCTTCCCATCGGGTTAAGACCTTTCTATGGCTTCTCGGGTATAAAAGGCCGCTCAATATTGATCGGCTAAGGAGACTGGGATTCATCCTCACTAATGTCTGTTTGCTTTGCAAAAAAGATGAAGTGTCTATTGACCATCTCTTCATTCACTGTGCTTTTACTACAACTTTAT
>NW_006495813.1:1456975-1482438 GCF_000471905.2 Amborella trichopoda | reverse complement strand
ATTTTTTGAGACAATGAGGTCACTTACACATAAAACTTATAAAATAAAGATCCTGGACGGAAATATCACTATTTATTAAAAATATACTATTTTTCAGAAAGACGATGTCACTTACCCACAAATATTTGAGAGGGAACTTCGATAAAATTCGGCTAGAGGGAGGAGTTCACTGTGTTTCGACCAGAGAGAAAAATCTCATAAGTTTTCTAAGGTAGGAGTCCTCATCTCTCTGAATTTAAATTCTACTAATATATTATTTTATTCTTTTATTACGTTACAGGTGTGAGCGTTAGGTTACGCTTTAAACGACTAAAGCCCACGTCCTTTGGTGGGCGTGGCAAGCGCAAAGAAGCAACAAAGCTTTTAAACGAAAAGCTTTGAAAAGTAGAGATGGTCCCTAAGGACCATCATATTCAAACGAATCATCATGTATTAAAAGTTTATTTTCTTCTTCTTTTTTTTTGTTTTTTTCAAAAGTTTAGGATTGTTACAACCTTCCTCCCCCCTTAAAGTTGTATCAAGAGACCTGATATTTTCTAATTTCTTTCAATTGCTTCTCTTCAAACCCACTCGCTTCAACAATCGTTTTGTATGGGGATGGGTAAAACTGAACTTTGATGGTAGCGTTAAGGGCTCCATCGCAGGATATGGGGGTCTCCTTCGAGATCATGTTGATTCAGTCCAAAGGATGGGTAAAATTGAACTTTGATGGTAATGTTAAGGGCTCCATCGCAGGATATGGGGGTGTCCTTCGAGATCATGTCGGTTCAGTCCTTTGGACCTACTCAAGAACATTACCTCAAATGAAGCTGAGCTTTGGGTGGTTCGTAAGGGTGTGGCCCTCTCGGATCCCTCTTGTCACAGGGTTATCATCGAGGGTCTGTAAATATCATTTCTTGGTGCCCCTGCTCAGATTCCACTCCTTGGAGATTGAGCGGAGTCATGGATGAAATCTTGTTGATACTTTATGGGTTTGAGGTTTGCTTCTATGGGGTTTATGCGGCGATTAAAGGCCTTATGAGTGTTTGTAATGAAAACATTTGATATAGTAGAACATAAACTTAATAGAAGCGTGGTGTCTCATGGACCATACTATGCAAGAAGTATTTACAGATACCGATATGTGCTTAATGATCTAGGCCAGTCGGTTGAAAAAAACCCATGTTACCTTGGCATGAAGAAAAACCTGAGGAGGGTTCATGGGTTAGCCCTTGATGAGATCAGAGAACATGCCCGGATGAGCGAGCTGAGGGTTGTGTGACCCTTGTGGGTGATGGTGGCCTATAGAAACAGGGGTCCAAACCTCATCCATGTACCATCACACAACATACATATAGATAGATCGTTCGGGAAAGCAAGAAATCCACATTTTATTGTGAAGCGTATGCATATGCGAGAGATACCCCTATGCATCATAGAGCTCTGGTCACATAAGGTCTTGGTGACTTTGATTCGTCTCTAAGGGAGGACCTATAATTCACATACTGGGATTGAAATCCATTGGCTCATCAGCTAGACTTTGGTAATCCACTGCTTGAACTGTGAGTCATGGGAAATACTGAGTCGATTTGATAAAGCAAGTGTGGTCCATAGTCCACTATTGAAGGTGGAGTGTCCCATGTTTATTAATTCAATTCCTAAACCATATATATCCATTTCACATTAAATTAAATTGTGTTTGTTTTATGATAATGATTATTTTAGAATTATTATTTGAATTTTTTTGAACCTTTGGATATTTTATTTATATTTTTGGATTTATAAAATTAAAGATATTGATTTTACAATACTTTAATATTCACTAGAAATTATTTTGCTAATTTTAATGTATAAAAAATAATAATCATGGGGGCCAATTATGCACATGGGCCACCCATGTTTTCTAGATGGTGGGGCCCACATGTGCCTCCCATGGGTGGCATGCCCCACCTCTTATTACTTTCTATTTTATGGAAAGTTTTGTTTTGTAGTCTATGTGACCTTATGTTTTGGTAACTTTAAATTGTGACATGTGGTTAAATTATGGATTGAGTATGTATTGACCATATATTGACTTAATATAGAAGTAGATATTGACTTGATATATCTTTGATAGATTTTATGGAAAATATGTATAGAGATGTGCTATTTTATGAAATGCACAATATTTAATTAAAATTAATTTAACTTATTTTCTATTGATGGGAAAATGGTTTAGGATAAGGGGATAAGGGTTCGTGCACCTTCCATATTGTTGATGGCTCTTCTATGAAATGGATGACTCAGATCTCTTACCCCACAAGTCACCCATGATTGACGGTCTATGTTCAATCTCACATAAGAGGCAAACTATGAGAAACCCTAAAAAAAGCCTAGACCTAGTTTTATCTATAAATAGAGGACCTCCCCACCTCTATTCTCTACACTAAAAAAGCCTCTTTTCTCTCTCTCTCTAAAATCTCTCATCGCTCTCTCTCTCTCTCTAGAGGGGCACACCCCAACCCTAGGCTCTCTACTCACTCTCTCTCTCATAAAACCCTACCAAAGGGGTACGCCCCACACATCTCTCTCCCTATCTAAGTCAACCCAAGGGGCACACCCCAACTACTAGAGATGCTTTAAATTAGGCATTAAGGATTTGAGCCAAGGTTTAGGGTTTTGAGATCAAGAAGGCTTCAAATTTCTATAAAGGAATAGTTTGACAGAAATTTGCTTTCTCGATCTGAGATTGAATCTAGATCGTCAATCTCGCACCATCAAATGGTGGTGGCTTGGTGAGGGGTATAATAAGTTTGGTTGAGGGAATATCTGGCACTCTTCCTTTGGTTTCTTACAATCTTATCTTTTATTCTCAAGCATAGTGCACAGTTGTTTCAATGGCATCAAGTTGTTAAGATCTTGGTTTTATTGTTATGTTGATTTTATTTTGAAATTTATCTTGTTGTAATAAAGACCACCTGTAAGTGATCTTTTGCTTAAGAAAGGGGTGACATAAATATATAAAAAAGGAAAAAATATTATTCCCTGGTAAAAGATCACATAGGTCTTTCTTTCATTGGTATCAGAGCAGAGTTACTTGATTTCCATTAGGAGTCTTTTCTAAGTTTTGCTTGAGAATTAAAGATATAGCCGCACGTACCTTCCTCTTTGAGATCCTAAAAGCCAAAAGGTTTTATGGGACCAATCATATTTTTTGGATAAGAAAGATTCGATGTGTGCTTGATGAGGAAAACTTGCATGAGATGCTCTATGAGCATCGTCCTGATCTCATCTCAAGTAATCAAAGATGAGTATGCCACTTAGAAGAAGAGGTACTTGAGATGTAAAGAAATTCTTTTATACGCCATGACTGACTCATATGCTTCTGAGTATGAGTCAATTTCTGCTGCAAGTGGAATCTTTGATAAACTTGAAAGAGAATATGATGACGCCTCTCTCATAAAGCAAGCCTTGGCCATGAAAAAGTATAATGATTTAAAGATGGCTTATGGACCTAAGTTTGCAGATCATGTGCACACCTTTCGTGCCCTAGTCAAAGAGTTGGATGACACAGGCATGAAACCGACTGAACTCATGCAAGTGATTCATCACATGAATTCACTTCCTAATTCATGGGAGACTTTTGTATCTTCTCTCTCGGCTAGAAAGCACCAAGGCTGGATGAGCTTATCACGACAATCAGGGGAGAAGAAGAATGGAGGAACTCAAGGCATGCATTGACTACAGCTCCAAGGGAGGTGGCACGCAAGGTAAAATCTCCACCCTCTTTTAAACCTAAGAAAGGAAAAAAAAGAAATAATTTTGAAAAGAGAAAAGACTTTAAAAACAGAACTTTTAGTAATAAAGGAGGAAAGAAAGAGACTAGGACTTGCTTTATTTGTAAGAAGGTGAGCCACATAGCTAGTGATTATCGGTTCAACAAATTTGGAGGAGCCAACAAGGAACTGACTTGTGTGGTATTTGAGACATTGCTGACTGACCCCAAGTGAGCTTCTTGGTGTTTTGACTAGGGGCTATAACTCAAGTAATAAACACCAAAGAAGGTTTCTGTTCTTTTACTCTCATGGGGCCAGGACAACAACATATCTATATGGGAGGTAATCAGAAAATTGATGTACTTAGAGTTGGAGATTTCGAGTTACAATTGAAGAGTGGGAGCACCTTGATCCTAAAGCAAGCACTTTATGCTCATGATATGAGGAAGTGCTTGGTTTCGGTTCCCAAGATATAGCTGGATTCATAACCACTTTCATTGGGGGGAAGGTGGTGGTCGAGAAATAGAATATTGTTGTCATGATTGGACGTCTTGTAAACTGGTTATTTCCTATTGAAATATATGAGAACATTGCTTATGTTTCGTCCCCTAATGAATTATATGCTACCCTATGGCATATGAGGTTAGGACACATTAACTTCAAAAGAATTGGAAGATTGAAAAAGTACGAAATACTTCAAAATTATAAGGGAGATTTATCGAAAGTGTGTGTCTTGCGTGCAAGGAAAATTAATAAGAAAAAGTACCACCGAGGTAAAAAGAGCTACGTGTGTTTTAAAAATCATTTATAGTGACATATGTGGACCTATAAATGTTACTACCAAAAGCGGTAATAGATATTTCATAATTTTTATAGATGACCCCTCGCGATATGGCCATGTATACCTTATTCACACAAAATCTGAAGCTATAAAAAACATTCAAAGAATATAAAGCCGAGGTAGAGAATTAAACCAACTTGAAAATTAAAGTCCTTAGAATCGATAGAGGGGGAAATATTCTTCTGAACTTTTCAAAGAACTCTGTGTTGAAAACAAAATCATCCATCAGTACACTATGCCATATACTCCCAAACAAAATGGTGTAGCTGAGAGATGAAATGGGACATTGGTGGAAATGGTAAGGAATATGATGAGGCATGCCAGTCTTTCTCTAGACTTTTGGGGAGAAGCCGTGTTGATGGCATGCTATATCCTTAATCGGATTCCCACAAAAGTTGCCCCACTTACTCCTCACGAAATTTTTACAGATCGCACTTCTTCTATTGATCACCTAAAAGTTTGAAGTTGCTCAACCCACGCTCTCATTCCACACCAAAATAGAACCAAACTTCAACCCAAAACTGTTAAAACCATTTTCATTGGCTACCCAGACCATGGTAAGGGGTATCGATTCTACAACCTTGAAACATGAGCGGTCATTAAGAGTTGCGATGCTCACTTTTTCGAGGAAGAATTCCTTGAAGCAAGATTGAGCAAAAACAAACCGACTTCTTTGAGGAGAGAAAAAACAAGGCTGTGCTTCGAGAACCCGAACCTGGATCTTCCAAAATACCTGAACTTGAAATCAAACCCTCAAAACAAAATGAACATGAACTTAGACGAAGTAACCGAATCAGTAGACCTCCTCTATACCTAGAACACTTTGTCTACCTGGGGGAACATTTTGATAGAGTTGGGGAATATCCAGATTTTGAACCCAAAACTTACCATAAAGCTTTGTCCTGTCCTTAAAAAGAATACTAGTTAGAAGCCATGAAAGATGAATATGCATCCATCAACCAAAACCATGTATGGGAATTAATACCTCTGCCTCGAAAACGTAAGGCCATTGGTTGCAAGTGGATTTTCAAGAAAAAGTTGAACTCAGAAGGGAAAATAGAAAAATACAAAGCTAAGTTAGTTGCAAAAGGTTTTACCCAAAAAGAAAGGGTAGATTATGAATAGACATTTTACCTTGTTGCCAAATTCTCATCTATCCGGATCCTAATTGTCATAGCAACACATTTTGATTTTGAGGTTCATCAGATGGATGTCAAAACAACCTTTCTGAATGGTGATTTAGAGGAAGAAATGTACATGACCCAACCTGAGGGATTTGAGGAAAAAGGAAAAGAGAACCTATTGTGTAAACTTAATAAGTCCCTCTATGGCCTAAAACAAGCATCACGACAGTGGTACATAAAATTTCAAGAGACCCTTACTCTTGCAGGGTTTTTATAAATAATGAGGATTACTGTATATATCAAAAGGTCAGTGGGAGTGATGTGGCCTTCATTTATTAATTTATAGATGATATGTTAATTGTTAGTATCTCGATTGCCCTAATAGACGTTAGTGGTACATAAAATTTCAAGAGACCCTTGCTCTTGCAAGGTTTCTACAAATAATGAGGATATATCAAAAGGTCAGTGGGAGTGATGTGGCCTTCATATTTTTATATGTCGATGATATATTAATTGTTAGTAGCTCGATTGCCCTAGTAGTAGAGACAAAAAATTGCCTTTCACAACACTTCGATATGAAGGATTTTGGAGAAGCTTCATATATGTTGGGCATCAAAATATGAAGAAACAAAAGAGAGAAAACTCTCCAACTTTCCCAGTCAACCTATTGCAAGAGTGTAAGTTCAGCTCAGTAATAAAATGTGTCCTAAAGAAGATATTGATAAAAGAGTCATTGAGAGAGTGCCTTATAGGAGCGCAGTTGGGTCCCTTATGTACGTCATGATGGGAACAAGACTTGACTTATCTTTTGTCATGAGCCTGGTTAGTCGTTTCCAAAGCAATCGTGGAGAGGAGCATTGGAAGCAGTTAAGAGAATCATTAGATATTTAAAAGGGATCATGAACGATGCGCTCACATACAAAGGGGGAATTGAAATAGCAATAGAGAGATATTCAGATGCAAGCTATCTCGAGGATCTAGATGATGCGAATTCTACATCTGGATATGTGTTTATGCTTGGAGGGGGTGCAGTTTCTTGAAAGTCGAAGAAACATGATATAGTAGCATTATCCACCATGGAAGCTGAATATGTGACATACTGTCTAGCGGCCAAGGAGGCAGTATGGATTAAGAAGTTTCTTAATCAACTCAATTTTTTTCTGTGGATTATGAGGCAATAAGGATTTTCTACGATAACACAGCGGCAATTTACGTGTCTAAGGAGCCACAGTTTCACAAGAATTCCAAGCATATTAAGCCCTATTTCTATCACCTAAGGAATGTGGTGAGATTGAAAGAGATCAATATTAGCTATATATCCACATTTTTGATGATCGCAGATCCTATGACTAAAGGGGTTGCCCCTAATGTTTTTGTAAGACATGTGAAAGAGATGGGCATGAAAGAAAGAGAGGAAAAAAGAATGTAAGGCCTTCAAAGGCTAAGTGGGAGATGTTGGGTTTATGTGACCATTAAAGGCCTTATGAGTATTTGTAACGAAAACATTTGATATAGTAGAACATAAATTCAATGGGAATGTGGTCTCTCGTAGACCATACTATGCAAGCAGTGTTTGTAGATACTGATCTGTGCTTAACGATCTAGGCCAGTCGATTGGGAAAAACCCATGTTACCTAGGCATGAAGAACAAACTGACGAGGGTTCATAGGTTAGCCCTTGATGAAGTCAGAG
The DNA here is from genome assembly GCF_000471905.2 of Amborella trichopoda. The sequence goes on along the minus strand of NW_006495813.1, from coordinate 1,475,047 downwards.
AATATGCCCGGATGAGTGAGCTGAGGGACTGTGTAACCCTTATATATGAAGGTGACTTACAGAGATGGGGGCCAAAACTTCTTTCATGTATCATCACACGACATGCATATCGATTGATCGTTCGGGAAACCCAAAAATCTACTTGTAGGGTGAAGCGTATGCATGTGCAAGAGATACCCCTATGCGTCATAGAGCTGTGGTCACATAAGGTCTTAGTGACCTTGATTCGTCTATAGGGGAGGACCTATAATCCACAGACTGGGATTGCGACCCCTTGGCTCATCAGCTTGACTTTGGTGACCCACTAATGAACCCCTGCTTGGACTATAGGTCATGGGAAACACTAGGTCGGTCTGATAAAGCAAGTGTGGTCTGTAGTCCACAATTGAAGATAGAGTACCCCATGATTGTTAGTTGAATTCCTAAACCATATAGATCAATTTTCCATTAAATTAATTTAATTATGTTTGTTTTATGATAATGATTATTTTAGAATTATTATTTGAATTTTTATGAACCTTTGGATATTTTATTTATACTTTTTGGACTTGTAAAATTAAAGATATTAATTTTATAATATTTTAATATTCACTAGAAATTATTTTGTTAATTTTAAATGTATAAAAAATAATAATCATTGGAGCCCATTGTGCACATGAACCTACTATGTTTTCTAAAAGGTGAGGCCCACATGTGCCTCCCATAGGTGGCATGCCCCACCTCTTATTACTTTCTATTTTATGAAAAGTTTTGTTTTGTGGTTCATGTGACTTTATGTTATGGTAACTTTAAATTGTGACATGCGGTCAAATTATGGATTGAGTATGTATTGACCATATATTGACTTAATATGGAAGTATATATTAACTTGATATATCTTTGATAGATTTTATGGAAAATATCTGTAGAGATGTGCTAATTTATGGAATGTACAATATTTAATTAAAATTAATTTAACTTATTATCTATTGATGGGAAAATGGTTTATGAAACGGGGATAAAGGTTCATGCATATTCTATAATGTTGATGACTCATCTATGGAATTGATGACTCAGATCTCTCACCCCACAAGTTATCCATGATCAACGGTCCATGTTCAATTTTATATAAGAGGCAAACTATGAGAAACCCTAAAGAAACTCTAGGCTTAATTTTCTCTATAAATAGAGGACCTCCCCACTTCTATTCTCTACACTAAAAAAACCTCTCTTATCTCTCTTTCTCTCTAAAATCTCTCTTCTGTCTCTAGAGGGGCACACCTCGACCCTAGGCTCTCTACTCTCTCTCTCTCATAAAACCCTAAGGGGTACATACGCCCCACACATCTCTCTCCCTCTCTAAGTCAACCTAAGGGGCACGCCCCAACTAGGAGAGATATCCCTCTTTCTTTTTATTTTATGATTAAGGGTTGGGTAGTAAGAGATGCTTTGAATTAGGCATTAAGGATTTGAGCCAAGGTTTAGGGTTTTGAGATCAAAAGGGGTTCAAAAATCCATAAAAGAATAACTTAGTTGAAATTTGCTTTCCCGATCTGAGATTAAAGCTAGATCGTCAATCCCACGCCATCGGATAGTAGTGACTCGGTGAGGGGTGTAATAAGCCCGGTTGAGATAATCTCCGGTACTCGTCAATTTGTTTCTTGTAATCTTATCTTTTATTCTCAAGCATAATGCATAGTTATTTCAATGACATCAAGTTGTTAAGATCTTGGTTTTATTGTTATGTTGATTTTATTTTAAAATTTATCTTGTTGTTAAGATCCTGCTTAAGAAAAGGTGAAATAAATAAATAATAATAATAATAAAATTCATTCTCCAGTAAAATATCACATAGGTCTTTTTTTCAGCTTCGTCCATATTGTCCGTAGATTTAACTCTACGGCGGATTCCTTAGTAAATGAGGCTACCTCTTGTCTGATTCTGTCCGTTCTCTTCTTCATTTCCTTCGCTGTCTCCCTTCTTCCTCTTCACCTACTTCTATCTCCCCCCTTTTTTTCTTCTCTTCTTCGCCTTCTCTTTTTTTTTTGGTTGTCTTTTTCCTTGTAATTTTCATTATCTTAATGAAGCTCTTTTTTTTTCAAGAAAGAGGCGATCACTATGTTCCTCCTACGCTGATCATTATAAATATTGAAATTCCTTGTCATTAAAGCAGTCATTGTGTTTCTATCACCCTTTTTTGCAAAAGAAAAATTTTTTATGAGTAAGCGGGTGCAAGAGCTTCCTTGTCACTAAAAAGCAATCATTGTGTTTTTATTACCCTCTTTTGTGAAGGGGAAATCGTGTCATGAGTGAGCTGAGTGCAAGAGCCCGCATAAATACAAACGTTCATCGTAAAGGTGGACGTTATCTAAAGTGCATTGTCCATAAATAAAATACGGACGGTGCATAAAAAATATTAAAAATTACATTTTTAATTTAATTTTTTTTTTCCTTTTCATATTTATGATCATCTTGGCCTAGATGATGAATCTACAAAAAAAAATTAGAAAAAAAAAAATCATCTAAAATGAATTTTTTTTAGTGGGGGGCAACATATATACATATAAGTTGGCCAACTCATGAAAACCCCATCCTTCGCAAAAAATAAAAAATAGAAAAATAAAAATAAAAAAGCCTCATAATTTCCCTCTATGAAAGCAGTCATTTTATTACTCCCATTTTGGTCAACAACCCGTCTTGAAAGCAATTACATTTCTCGATGGTTGCTTTTCTATTATTCTCATCAATCAAAACAATACAAATCGACCATAAAAAGAAATTTCTCTATATAATTCCCTGTTATGAAATCAAGCACAACGACCGTTCTCTCCTTCTCACTTATATTTAATATCCATTTCTTTTAATATTTAATATCCATTGTTATGGGACTCGGCTGAGTCTTACATGGAGTTGTATGTACAGCTTATGGAACATTAGAAAATCCTAAAGAAAAAAAAGAAAAAAAAGGAATATGGGATTATTATATAAAGGGTGCGGTTTGTATAAGGCCGAGGTTCTAAACAATCAAAGTAAAGCGCACTTTCAAATAGTATCCAGAAATGTGGTTGCAATATTGAAAATCTTTGTGATAGTCTTAAAATATATTTTAATTTCTAATTATAAAATTTAAAACTTCAAATATAGTATAGATAGAGTAGATCTATGAAAACTTGAAAATCTTGAAAATTGAAGGTCCAAAAATGCATTACAAGATACACTATTTTCAAAACTTGAAATCCATTTTTTCCTCATTGCCATGCATCTTGAGGTTGAGATAATTAATTTTAGGATTTTTTAGCGTCAAAACAACCTCTTCTAGTGAAAATTTTACGGTATGCCTTAATTTGATTGTTTTGAGCCTCGTACTTATATAAACCTTTTTTTATATGAATTCTTTAGAGATAGTTAGATGTTTTTGGCAAAGATTAGTAGGTTGTTTTGCTATGATATGTATATATATATATATATAGATATATTGTTTTAGATTCTCTAAAATATCTCTAATTACAAATTAATATTTTTAAATCTATTTTTTCTATAACTTTTTAAGCTTATGTGGAATTTTTAAAGTTGCTTTTGGCTTTGTTGAACTTGTACTTCGTTTTATTTTTTTAATATTTTATTTTAAAAATTTTCTAGGACTTGTGGTCTTTTTCGGTACATGGGTGAGTGCACAAAATAACTCGCCACGAGCCAAGGTCAATACCGGGCTAGAGGCATGTTTTTAAACATTTCAAAAAAAATACTAAGACACTCGAGGTTGGATGTTTTCTTTAGAATGCCCAACCCCCTTGTTAAAATTTCTCTTTCACCCATTTCTTTGAAATACCTTTTTTTCTGATTCAAGATACTTTTCAATTTTATTTATAACAAAAATATCCTTACTGCTATTACAAAAATTAAAATAAATATTTATATTTCTCTTTTACCTAATTTTCATATATATTCATCTCTCTTTCTCTGAAAATATAAATGGGTTAGTTTCTCGCTCTAGAGATCATCAGGTCAGGTTTTGATAGACACGATAAGGACAGCTTAATCCTGATAACAGAGAGTTAAAAAACAATATGCGTTCCACATGGGTGGGACACATATGATGCAAAACGACAACCTTCCTTGCTTTACATATGTCATCGGCTTCGTATGGATCCTTCCTTGACATGGTCATTCCATCAAATAAGCAAAGTGAAGAAGAAAAAGAAAAAGAAAAAGAATCCCACATCACACCACCATTAAAACCCACAAAGAAAAATAAATCCTTCTTAAAACACCCACACCTTAAAAACTAGAAAAGGTGATCAGCAAGTCAATTTCTCTACACCCATAAAGAGAGATGAAAACACTCTACATTGCTTTTCCTCCTTGTTCCTCATCCTCTTCTTCTTTCTCCTTGTTTTCTTGTGGGATGGCTTCAATTGAAGATGCCCATAGCTGTTGCCTTTGGTGCACACCCCTTGAATCCCACTAAACCAACAAAAAAAATTCACCATTAGATGAAGAAATTATAAGAGATCAAACTGATATAAAAGAAGATATTGGAAATATAAAATAAGTGAATGCATATACGTTGAGGGGAAAAGAGGGGAAGCTCAAAATTTTAACTTGTAACTTATCGTAAATAATTGGGATGAAGCTTGGATGAAGATGATAATGATAATGTTGTTTGATATGCGTAAAGAGAGAAGAAAGAGTAGTAAGATCTAAGTTTCTATGTAGCTTGGTATGTTGGTGAAGAGAAAGAGAGAGCAATTTTCGCCGCAACTAACCTGAAACGAGCCGGCACCTTCGATCTTCTCGTCCACACATTGAAACCAGCCTCCTCCAACCTCTCTCTGCACCTTTTTCTCCCCTTTCTTCAATCCCAGCAAGCCTCTCCACCTCACCTTTGAAGTCCGCCTCTCTTCCTCTTCTTCTTCCTCGGCAGTCTCCAGCTCCTCCCTCAAAGTAGCGATTCTTCTCGGCTTCAAAGAAGACGGTCTCAGCCTCCCCTGGCAGAATATCTCGTCAGCTGTCACCATTCCGCAGCCACCACCCCCGAGAGATGAGAACTCGAAATCTGAGTCGCCTACTGCAGGCGGCCGCAGTGGTGGCGGCACCCCTGATTCCAGCTGGGACGAGGCGGCGGTCACATCCGCAAAGTCATTGGAGAAGGAGATCCTGGGGCACAGCCCACCCTGATGATCCGAGCTGAACATGTCGATGCAAGCCATGCGCCTCCCTCCCTCTCTCTCTCTCTCTACTCTTCTCTAAACTTCCTGCTCTCTCTCTCTCTCTCTCTCTATGTATATATCTCTGCTCTTCTTCTATGTTGCAGAAAGGGTGGAAAGGTCTTTATATACACGTAGAAGGCTGCGGAAGTGAGTAAACAGTTGTTTTATTCTGTAAATTGGATTTGGATAGGTGCCACCAGCTTGGAAAACTGGACGGATCTACCCCTCTTTTCTAGAACTTGACGAAATTGCTCTTTCTCTCTCTATGCGTTCAAAGGAAGAGGGAGAAGTAGGACAATGGACCCGGGACCTGTTGGGTATATACCCAACACAAGTCCGGGTGTAGGTGCAACACTTGGATTGAGTGGGTCGGGTCCGAGTCCAAAATTTAGATTCGAATACTATATAGGTTTGAGTCTAGGTTTAGTTAGACCCGACTTGTACAAGTAAACTCTTGAAGATAAAACACTTTAAGCCCTATGCGTTTGGTGTATTAAGGATTATATACATTAAGAACTTGTAATCATTTTTATCTATTAAACGACAAATCAGATGGCTTGAAATCTTATTGTGACCTCGTTGTCAATAATATGAGTATATGATGATATAAAAAAAAAACATAGTGAGGGTAGCAATGACCTCGACCAAACCCAAGACTTATTGGGATAGGCCCAAGACCCAACAGGTGCGAGTATAGGTCCAACTTTTAGACCCGATGGATTTGGGCATGGGTCCAACTTTTGAACCGGACGGATCAAATACGGGTCCAAAATCAGGACCCGAATACTATTCGGATCGGGTCAAATACGAGTCCAAAATCAAGACCCGAATACCATTCAAGCCTGGATTCGGGTCCAACGGGAAACGACCCGTACCTGACCTGTTGACAAAGAGCAACTGCACAATGCGAGTGACCAAAGAAGATTCCCACCCGTGTACATTACTCCCTATTTAACCATACTATCCATTTACATACTTTGAGAGACTGTTTTCGTTAGGAAGCGGTCACTGTTGATGGAGAAACATAGATAGGGAGTAGTAGTCCTTTTCCCTCAATAGAAACTGTTTTCGTTAGGAAGCGGTCACTGTTGATGGAGAAACATAGATAGGGAGTAGTAGTCCTTTTCCCTCAATAGAAACTCTTTTCTTTCACTCCAATGGCATGTCCTGGCTACATGTGAAAGATCCAAACCTTTTCCCTTGATAGAAACTCTTTTCTCTCACTCCAATGGCATGTCCTGGCTATATGTTAAAGCCCTTTTTGGATCTTTATCATTTTGGAGAGTTTTTCTTGATAAGTATGGGAAAGTGCTTTCATATCTCAATGGGTCTGAAGTGGCGTTTCTACAAACCATTTACTAGCGTGCGGTTTGTACAGAGCCGAGGCTCTAATCAATCAAAGCAAAGTGCATCTTCAACCAGAACAGGAGAAATGTGGTTTTAACATTGAAAATCTTTGTGATAGCCGTAAAATATATTTTTATTTTTTATTACAAAATTTAAAGCCTAAAAAATAGTGTAGATCGAGGAATTATATGGAAACTTGAAAATCTTGAAAGTAGACAGTCTACAAATACGCTACAAGATGTATTATTTTCAAAAATTGAAATCTATTTTTTTCTCATGTCTATGCATCTTGATGTCAAGATGATCAATTTGATGATATTTGGGGAATCAAAACAATTTCTTTTAGTGAAAGTTTTGAGGTAAGCTTTAATTTGATTGTTTAGAGCCTCGGCTCTATATAAACTTTTTCCTTTACTTTATAAGGTATATATAGTCACCTGGTATGAAGAATTCCCATAGTTGAGGTGTGTCATAAAGTTTTTAAAAAATTCTTTCCATCAAATGCAGCCACCAAATTTTACATCTAATGATCAAGATCAATTGACCTTCATATACTAAATATAAATGGTTTTATTGTATACTTTTCCGAGGGTTATTCCCAAATACAAACATTGAAAAGCAGTCTTCGAACAAGGGAGAAGAAGCTTTCTAACAGTACTTATTATTCCCCTTGATGTAAACAACGGTGGAGATTAAAATCCTGGTCCACAGATGGACCGTCTATCCAATTACCAATCCATACATACAAAAAATGTGTAATAGCACGCGTATTAGTGGGCCCCTATCCCATTTTGGAACGGACCAGATTTGAAGGACACGTACGTGATAATGAATCCTGACCGTCAATTTTATAGTCGGAATCAGATGTCCATGTGAGAACCTGAGGCAATTGCTGGCCTGTTTTTATTGGGGAGGACAGAAATGCTCCCAATGAATTCGAGTTACTACGATCATGCCCTCAAGCCCTTGTTTTAGCCTTTGACCATGACCCTCGAATTTATTCATGATTATTAATGGAAGAATTAATGGAGGGTGCCGTGTGATACGTGCAAATTAAGTTACATGTTTTTCCGGGCCTGACATTTCTTTCATCATGAAACAAACACTTTTCAAACGTTCTTGAAATCCCCAATCTCTTTGCACACCTTTTACCCTGTCTTTTGAGAAAGAAAGACATCGCATCCATGTTTACCTCAACTTATTTTTGGGTTATCCATACCATATCTTTCAATATATAGGATATTGTAATGGAAAAAGTTTATATAGAGTTAGAGGCTCTAAACAATCAAATTAGAGCTCACTTCAAAAATTTCGTCAGAAGAAATTGTTTTGATGCTCAAATTGGTCATCTCGACATCAAGATGCATGGACATGAGGAAAAAAAAAGATTTTAAGTTTCGAAAAGAGTGCATCTCTTAATGTATTTTTTGACAGTAAATTTTCACAGACTTGTTCAATCTATACTATTTTTAAAGATTAAAATTTTATAATCAAAGATGAAAATATATTTTAATGCTATCACAAAAAATTCCAGTATTGGAACCACATTTCTCGATACTATTTGAAGTGAGCTCTATTTTGATTGTTTAGAGCCTCGACTCTATACAAACCGCACTTTATTATAAAAGTAGGTGAACTTTTCCTTAAAGAATTTGGTTTTGGATGAGCACCAAGAATTCGGTCTAGGGCTTAAGTTAGTGTAATTTAATGAATTCAAGACATGATGTATTGAGCAAACTTGAGAGAACATATTTTTGAATTTGGCTTTCTAATTTATAGCTCAAAAAGGACAATGGGTAGGCCCTAAAGGATATGGTTGGACCTAGTGATAAAAGATATGTGAATTTATGACTTTATTGAAAGTATTACCCTTGATAAAGCAAAATAGAGGACCAAAATTGACGTAGTTAACCCCTAAATAATTTGAAAAAAACTCTAATGATGATGATAATGACCTTCTAATCAACGGTTATCTACTGCAGCTAAGTTTTGAATCCCATCAACCAAAATGGAACAAAATTAAATGGGTGTGTTTTCTATAAAGTTGCAACCTTAAACAATCCAATTAAAGCGCATTTCCAAATTTACATCAAAACATTTCATCATACATATAATTTTGATGTAAATTTCTTTTAGGATTACCTCAATATCTAATTATAAAATTTTAAACTAAAAAAATGGTTAAAATCAAGCAGATATAGGATTACCTCAATATCTAATTATAAAATTTTAAACTAAAAAAATGGTTAAAATCAAGCAGTTATATAAACATATGAAAATCTTGAAAATAGACAGTCTAGATAATGTATTACAAGATGCATTATTTTTTGTACTCAAATTTTTTTTTTTTTATATTTATTCATTGCGATGTCGAAATGAACAATAAAAGAGTTTTTCAACATTAAAGATGGATTTTCGATATGCATCTTTAATTCTACATATTAAAGTTGCAACCTTCTATGAACTTTTTTCAAAATTAAATAGAACCAAATTTTGGCTTCAAAAATGAAAAGGATAAAGCAATCATCACATGTCTTTTCATAATATCTAATATCACACCCGTTCAAAAAAAAAAAAAAAAGATGAAGGCCAGGGCATTGAGGGGCTCTATGTGATATGATAGAACCTTGAGCTGACCCTTGAAATTTGTGAACAGCTTAGGGCATTTATGATAGTTTCACAAATTAGGAAGGGCATTTCCTTCCTTTGCCAATTTGGGCCACATGAGCAGGCCAGCAGAGCAATGCCATTTTGCTGGCAAAAAGAGAAGCAATTGGGTAAAAAGGCAGAGGGCTTGACAAGGGTTTGACCTGAGCTGGCGATGAGGACCCTTCACGGGGACCACGAGATGGCCTCACTATTCTTAATTCATTACTGCTCCCTTGAGTACAACTTAAAACTATAGACCCCATCGCCTTGGCTTGGCACACATTTCTCTAATTTGTAGATCCACTCACATGGTCACATGACACACATCACCCATACTTTTATTTTGGAGATTGCTATATGCAACCACTCTTTTTGCTACTCCCACTCAAATCATGGGTGTTTTAAAAGAGATGGTTGGCACTTGGATCGGATTGTTCAAATCGGATTGGATTGGGTTGGCCAGTCTGGTTCTTAGGAACCTTGGAGTCACTTGATTCTCTTGGGCTTTGAACAGTTTTTTTTCTTTTTAATGTATCCGTATGAAATTCTAAACATCAAACACATCTGAATTGCTAATCCAAACCGATTTTGGCACTTGGCTCTGGACTTTTAACATGCGACGTGAGAGCATCTAAAGCCCATATCTACGATTTAAAAAACGCCAGGTCGACACATAATCGTTTGGTCCGACTTGAGAATTGGTCACCCCATATGCTGATTCTATCAATATATAGGAAATCGTCTAGGTATAGAAAAAAACCAGCAATTTGCTACAGTAAAATAATGTTTTGTTATAATATAAATGATGTTTTTCTATAGTAAAAACGTTGATTCACCGATCTGGATCGGTTTTTGGCTGGTTCACTGTTTTTTGAGGCATTTTTTCGCGGGTTCACTATTTTTTATTTACAGTGAAACGACGACCCGAATCGTTAATTCATCAATCCGTACCGATTTTTGCAATGCCTGGTCTTGGTCATCGATCCATTTTTTAAATCACTTGTCCATATATTTTAAAAGTTTCACCCACCTTTTTTTTGGCGGGGCATACAAAAGGAAACAATGGATGTGTCAGCACTCCCGTTTTCTTTCCCTTCATCTTGAAGGCATTCAATTTTGATATATTGAATACTGTCGGGCTTTGATTTTGAGTGATTTAGGGTTTTATTAATTAAGGGGAGAGTGGGGTTTAGGAGCCTACACTACATGGATTAAAGCTGAAAGTTGAAACACCAGGTGAGTGGTTGTCAATCACATGCATACTATTAAGTAAGGGTGCTCGTAGTCCAATGCTTGTATGACACGTGGCTAGAATCCAAAACATAAAGGGTCACATGGGGCCCATCAGATCCGGAGGACCGGGGGTGCCTTGTAGTTAACCACAATTTAAAGGAGAACGACTTGATGGGGCTGCAGCCCTATCAAAACAAATAAAGCCTCACCTCATAATTCATCCAAAATTGCAATTCAAGCATCATAAAACTTTCACTTCAATCGGGCTTGAACATTATAGCTGTGAGAGAAAAAAAAAAAGATTTTAAATTTTAAAAATAGTGTATATCATAATAAATTTTCTTTAATCATCTGTTCCCCCCCAAAAATAAGTGTTCAGATCGATAAAATTTGTACCATTTTTTTGATTTCAAATTTTATTGTTGGTATTGGAAATTGATTTTAGAGCCGTCATGAAAATTAATGTTGTCAAAAATTTATCAAAAAAAAGAGATTTATGTTGCCAAAAGTGCTTTCCAAAAAACACTCTTGATATCACTTGTTAACCTCAGTATTTTTTTTTTTTTTGCAACCACCCACAAGTATAAAATTTGACTTTTTTTTTTGAGACCAAATTACCCACTTGTTGGCTATGTTTCCCACTTTCTCTTATAAGTAAGTCTAACACTTTCTTCTTCTTTTTTTAATGTTGGACTACCTTTCTATTCTACTTGTGCGGGTTTGGCACTTCTACAGAGCCGGTCTGATATATGTTTTGTGAAGAACCAGCTCTATATTCAATTTGTGCCATTTCGACACATTTGTGTGCTGGACTAACATGTTGGGGCCATGTTTTAAAAACATGGGTTAAAATAAGAGGTATTTTAGTCTAAAAAATTTACTTTTTTATTTGGGAGGTGGTTGCAAAAAAAAATGGTGTTGGGATTAATAGTGTGGAATTAAAAGTGTTGGGGGGAGGATGCCTATGTAGTACAAAGTGGGGGGTATCTAAAATTTTCCCAAAGAATTATTAAATTAATCAATTTTCCTATAAGACTGGCCCAGTCGAGACAAAGCCAAGGGGCCCCTGGTCCAGGATTGTCCTTGTCCCTATCAAGGCCAGCCTAGGCTTGCCGGGCTGGGCTTACTTAAATAAAAGATTAGGAAAATAGAAAAACAAGGAGAGAAAAAGGGGTTTGACAAGGCTGGCCTTGGCCTAGGTCTAGGCTCGATGCGATGTTGCATTCAAGCTGTGGTAATCAGGCCCTACTTCAGTGAAATGTGGCATGAGCTTTAGGGCATGTTTGATTTCTTGATACAGTGATTTTGAAAATCGTATCTTCCAAAGAAATGGATACCCCAAGTTTCATGGTCCGCATAAAACCAACAATATCTTTGTTTTGACCTTAATATAAAGCAAGTGGATATCATAATACCTACTTTACTACAAAACTTTCCCGTTATCAACCATGGAAGCACTACCGTATTGGAAGCTTCATTTCAGTGAATTTCAATTGAGGGCTCACCATCAAGCAAATATGGCATCCAAACAACACTAAAGAACAAATTGATTTGTAGTTTGGGAAGATTCAATTGTATTTTTAGAAAAATGTGGATTCAATTTTATTTACAACCAAACACAATAGTAATTAGCTTTGTGAGTTGCTTGTTTACCAATTCCGTATTTAGTTGTGGGTCCTCCTTCAAAGTGGGGTCAATTATTCCATATTGGTGGTGTCTTTGTTACATTGAAGACTTCTTCCATATTTTTCTTTTCAAACCTGTGGCATTCTTGGGATAATCTCTTTTCCATCTTATAAGTCTAAAAATTCTAAGTAGATTATAAGATATGCTTAAAAGTTTGTTCCATCTTTACAATATAAATTATAAAGTTAAGTCCCACCTTAAAACCCTGCCATAAAATGCAGTTTCGGCATAGAAAGCCTGCATCGGAAACCTTATGAAGGCTTGAAATCTATTTAAGGCTCAAAATCCATCTTTCTTTTTTATATCCATATAATTAACGAGGCTGAGAAATCAATTCGAGAGTCTTTTAAAGAGCACCTAATCTGAAATTTTACAAAAATTAAATATAATTATCTATATCAATGACAATATCATTGGTATAAGGCTTGGATGATGATGATCTACATTAATCACAATAAACTTATGTGACCCTAAATACATTTCTTCCCAATTTGGATATTTGATACACCTTCCTCTTATCGAATTAGACATTCAACGTTTTTGAAGCAATAAAGGTAGCACAATTGAGACAAAGTTTGGATTTCATGCTCGAAGTAACACCAGTTTAATCCTAGGAAACAATCCATGGTCCATGAAGACATAAAAAGGAATGCTAGAGAAGTCCCACTTCGAGCAAGGCTGAGAAGTTGACCCATTAGCCTCTTCTCTATCTTAAGAATGTGTAAAAACCAAAGAGATAAACATTTACAACCCTTACTTACTTCAAGGTTACAGGACTTAGAGAACGAGCAGAGGAGTGGAGAATCGTGCCCCTGCACACAGGTGTATGGACATAATACGCCCAGGCATTCATATTTTCTTTCTTTTTCTTCTATATATTTTTCTTTCTTCTGAGTTTGTAATCCATTCAAAGCTCAAATCAAAAGTGCCTGAGTCTATGTCTTCTGAGGTAGATTATAAAATCCCTAGAGTTCCTCATGATCATGTCATATATGTAAAAACTCATTTTTGAGTTTTCATGATGATGAAATTGAAAGGATTTTATGATAAAACACGGTGTATATATTTAAAACAAATTCTTTATTCCTGTACCATCAAGATCATTTACAATGTCCAATTACAATTAAACCACTATTAAAAAAAAAGAATAAAATCAATTCTCATTTGCTACCTCTTTAAGTACAATTCTTTTATTCAACAAATAAAACTAGACTTTTATTGCTTTATGGGAAAAGAAGATCAAAACGTAAATAAATATTTAAAAAGGTAAAATTACCAGAGATTACTTCAACCGAGCTTAGTACACCCCACGTCAAGTCTCCTCCTTCCAATGGTGTTTGAGATCTTTGATCGGTATGTTGATTCCCCACTATGGCAAAAATCCACTCGATGGCTTAATATTGATCAAGCTTCTTATGTTGGGTTTATGTGGCCTTTGAAGGCCTTATGAGTGCTTGTAAAATGAAATGATATAGTGGAACATAAACTCAGTAGAAGTGTGGTCCCTCGTGGACCATACTAAACAAACGATGTTTGCAGATACCGGACTGTACTTGACGATCTAGGCCAGTCGGTTGGGAAAAACCCATGCTACCTAGGCATAAAGAGCAAACCGAGAAGGGTTCTAATGCGTTAGCCCTTGATGTGGTCGAATAATATACCCGGATGAGTGAGCCGAGGGACTGTGTGACCCTTGTGTGTGATGGTGGCCTATAGAGACGGGGGCCAAAGACTCATCCATGTGCCATCACACAGCATGCATATCGATAGATCGTTTGAAAAAGCCAAAAATCTACCTTCTAGGGTGAATTGTATGCATGTGCGAGAGATATCCTTATGCACCATAGGAGCTATGGTCGCATCAGGTCTAGATGACCTCGACTCGTCTCTAAGGGAGGACCTGAAATCCATAAACTGGGATTGCGATCCCTTGACTCATCAGCCAGACTTTGGTGACCCGCTAATGAGCCCATCCTTGGACTGTGGGTCATGGAAAACACTAAGACGGTCTGATAAAGCAAGTGTGGTCTGTAGACCACAGTTGAAGGTGGAGTGCCCCATGATTGTTGATTCTTAAACCATATGGATCTTTTTTCCCATCAAATTAATTTAATTGTATTTGTTTTATAATGAAAATTGTTTTAAGGTTATTATTTGAATTTGTTATGAACCCCTGGATATTTTATTTATAATTTTTGAATTTATAAAAATAAAGATATTGATTTTACAATTATTTAAATATTCAAATAATATTCTAAAATCTTTTTATTAATTTTAAATATATAAAAATATCATGGAGGCCCATTGTGCACATAGGCCCGCCATATTTTTAGAAGGTGGGGCCCATGAGTGCCTCCCTTCGGTGGCACGACCCGCCCTTATTCTCTTTCCTATTTTTTTGGTGATATGGCAAGTGGCCATATGGTTGGAAGATATTTACTAAATATTGACTTGATATATCTAAAAAAGATTTTATGAAAAGATTGAGTAGACTTGTGCTATTTTATGATATGCACAATATTTTGATTAGATTTAATTTATTTAATTTTATTGATGAAAAAAAGTTTAGAAAAGGGGGATAATGGTCATGCACTTTCCATAATGTTGATGGCCTATCTTTGGAATGGATGACTCAGATCTCTCACCCCACAAGTCACCCTTGATCGACGGTCTATGTTCAATCTCACAAGAAGATGCAAGCCAAAGAAAACCCTAAAAAACCCTAATCTTATTCAAATCCTATAAAAAGGGATTGTCTCTACCAAAAAATCTCTACACCTTATCTTTCTATCTCTTTCTCTTAAGAAAGTTTATCTCTCTCATGTTTGATCTCTCTCTCCCACATAGTGAAAGAATTTAAGGGTTTAGGTTATGATGTTCTTCTCTCCTATCTCTCAAATATGGATTTATGGCTAAAGGTTTTAGGGTTTAGCAAAAAGAGAATCCATCTCTCTCAAACTAGGTTGCTAAGAAAATTCATCAAGGGTTTGAGTTTGTGATCAAAGGGGCTCATGTTCCATTGGTGTGGCTTGGCCGAAATTTATTTTTTCGGTTCGAGATTGAAGCTAGACCGTTGATCCAACACCATCGGATGGTGGTGATTCGGTGTGAGGTATAATAAGCTCGGTTGAGGTAATCTCTGGCACTCTTCCTTTTGTTTCTTGTAATCTTATCTTTTATTCTCAAGCATAGTGCATTGTTGTTTCAATGACATCAAGTTGTTAAGATCTTGGTTTTATTGTTATGCTGATTTTATTTTGAATTTTAGCTTATTATAATAAAGACCACATGTAAATGATCTTTTGCTAAAGAAAGGGGTGAAGAAAAAAAAAAAAATGTATTCCTCGGTAAAAGATCACATAGGTCTTTCTTTTATTGGTATCAGAGCTATTGATACATGATTTCATTAGCTATCTTTTCTCTTTATTAAGTTTAGAAGAAGCTTGGGAATGAGATATAAGAAAGCTAATGACCTTTGTGGTCAAGAAATACACCCACAGTGAAGAATTATTGAAATACTCTAACACCGAAAAGGCACTCTACATAATAAGTATTCTGGGCTATTTTGGAGTAGTGATATGAATAAGATAATGAGGTATTTTTCTATTATATGCTTCAGTGATATATTGTGTCTTTAAGAGTAGGATCTACCTGAAAACTTTCAGTGGGAGATCCTAAGGGAATTGAGAGTTATGGAATCATCAATGAAGGGTGTCAGTTTTGACCCTGCAAAATCCAGGAATTGTCTATTGAGTTCCGTAATTTTTCTCACCAATCATATGATTTTATTTCCAGCTGAAATTGGACTGTGACTCATAAAATTGAGTCTACTTTCAAACAAAAAATGTTTTATCAAGAAAGTCTTTGTGGTTTGGAAAATATGATCAATTTATTGAAGGGTACGCAAGTGCTGTTTTTATGCAACGAAAACTATTTCCATAACTTGGAAGTCATGATTTTATTTCTATATTTATCATAATGTTTTATGGTCCACACTAAATTTTTAGACTTCCATTTTAAGTTTATTTTCTAATAAAATTTATTTGAAAGAGAAATATCTACGAGAAGAGAGGAATAAAAATTTTGGATTGAAGAGGTCATCCTAAATTTGTGCAATTTGGTATGTTATTCAGTGAGACATGAATAACTACATTTATCAAGCCTACTTAACAAAATCATATGAGGCTTGTGGAAATATATGTATCATCATTTTATGTATAATTTCAAATAAAGTTGGTTTGAAAAGGATACTCCATGAGAGTAGAGAGAAAAAACAATTTTATTAGATAATGTTCATCCTAAAATTCTGCAGTATGATTTATTTTGTGATATGAATGTCACTTATTTTTTTTCTCTAAAGAAAAGTATTATTTGGGACTCAAACTATGATGATGTGATTTTATTTTGAGTCTAGTTTTCAACACTAAAGATTTTAAAAAGAAATTCTTTGAGAATTGAGAGAAACAATTTTTTATTGAGAGGTGCTCAATCTGATTTTCTGCTGAGAAAATTGCATTGTGACCTAAATGTCATTGAAACTAAGACTCACTATATGGTATGATTTAGGAATGGAACTGAGCATTATTTTATATTTTTGAATCTATTTCAATACTCAAAAGGATTCGGAGATAAACTTTTTATGAGTTGACAGATATCATATTTTTATCATAGGATACTCACGTTCTATGCTGTAGTAAATTAAAAGATATGGCATGTTAATCCTTGAATTCCCAATTATGGAGACCTTTAAGACTCATTTTAAAAGGCTTTATAGTGTGCCATGAGTATGATTTATTATAGTACAACTTCAGATAGAAGTAGTGTAAAGTTAGCAAGATAAGAGACTCTATGTGAAGAGTATTCGATCTGGAAATAGCAGAAAGAAGAAGAAATACAATACCTATAAAAACATTTTGGTTTCTTTGAAATGAATAGATATACAGAGAGACTTGGTGGTAGCATAGAAATGCTAAATATCAACGGCAGAAATTGTGATATTTGAAATAATGGGATGAAGAAGAGATTTTCTTCACGGTGTAAGACAGGAGAATCCAAGTGCCGAAGAGATGGACATTTTGCGATGACCAATATATTCTCCAACAGTTGCATGCACTTTCAAGATCACAAAAGCTTGTCAAACAAGTAAAAACGATGAATCAAGAAAGCCCAGGTATTATACTACGTAGTTTTGAGGTATGAAATTTATCCCACATTACATGATACGGTCATATAGGGAAAGAGGATTCAATAACTTTGTTTAATATTGCTTTGGTTATATTTTGGCTAATTGTTTTATGAATAT
This sequence comes from Amborella trichopoda, assembly GCF_000471905.2. Next base: position 1,457,641 of record NW_006495813.1, on the reverse strand, counting down.
GTATGGAGTGTATGGACATTAAGTAATAAGTACTAACAAATTTAAAAGAGCCGATTTTGAATACCTCCTGTTTTTGTGTCTCCTTGTGCTTGAGTATGAACTACTTAAGATAGTGATGCACATAGAGATGTGATTTGATCAAGGGCTTTGAGCCCTAAAGATGAAACATGAGAGATGGGTGTGGCTCATTCAAATATGTAAGCACAAAGGGAGAGTTCTGATGGAACTTGGTCTTGGTGACCATCTTCTCAATAATATCTATAATATGATGTGTTGCATGTGATGATGATCTCTTGATAAATTCTCTATAATTGCCAAAAAGGATGTAGTTTGTTAAGGGTTTAATAGACATTATTTAGTCATGCTTTATTTTTTATAAAATTATAAGATGGTATATATGATTTGTTTTTGTGGCCATGAACTTGACTTGGTAGGAAATTAAAGGTGAATGCGGTAAAATGATTCATGAAGACTAAGCATGTATTTTAAAATTAGATTGGATGATTTGAAAAAAAACCTAAGTCTATGAATATAGTTTTGAGAAAACCACATAGTCTTGCAAGGTCCATTAAGTCTTTATGAAAGTCATTTTAAACTGTCATAATATTATATAACTATTGCTTGTGGATGCATATATATATATATATATACCAAGTCTAATTTTTT
>NW_006495813.1:1429338-1450190 GCF_000471905.2 Amborella trichopoda | reverse complement strand
AAAATCAAGATCTTAAAAATTGATGTCATTGAAATAACTATGCACTATGCTTGAGAATAAAAAATAAGATTGTAAGAAATAAAAGAGTATAATGCCAAAGATTATCTCAACCGGGTTTATTACACTCACATCGAGTCACCACCATCCGATGGCGTGGGATCAACGATCTTACTTCAATCTCAAATAGGGAAAGCAAGTTTAGGTCAAGCCACACCAATAGAACATGAACCCCTTTGATCACAAACTCAAGCCCTAGGTAAATTTCCTTATCAACCTAGTTTGAGAGAGATGTATTCTCTTTTTGCTAAACCCTAAAACCCTTAGCCATAAATATATAGTTTAGAGATAGGAGAGAGAAGAACTTCATAAACTAAACCCTTAGGTTCTTTCACAATGTGGGAGAGAGAGAAACTTTTCTAGAGAGAGAAAAAGAAATTCTAAGTGGGTATGAGAGAGAAATATGGACTTAGGTACAAGAGATAAGGTGTAAAGATTTTGGGTAAAGACAATCCCTTTTTTATAAGTTTGAACATGATTATGGTTTCTTAGGGTTTTCTTTAGCTTGCCTCTTCTTGTGAGATTGAACATGGAATGTCAATCAATGATAACTTGTGGGGTGAGAGATCTGATCCATTCATTTCATAGATAGATCATCAACATTATGGAAGGTGCATGAACCCTTATCCCCCTATTCTAAACTATTTTCCCATCAATAGAAAATAAGTTAAATTAATTTTAATTAACTATTGTGCATTTCATAAAATAACACATCTCTACATATATTTTCTATCAAAGAGATATCAAGTCAATATCTACTTCCATATTAAGTCAATATATGGTCAATACATACTCAATCCATAATTTGACCACATGTCACAATTTAAAGTTATAAAAACATAATGTCACATGGATCACAAAACAAAATTTTCCATAAAATAGAAAGTAGTAAGAGGTGGGGCATGCCATGGGAGGCACATGTGTTCACCACCTTCTAGAAATAGGTTGGGTCCATGTGCACAATTGGCCCCCATGATTATTTTTTATGCATTTAAAATTAACAAAATAATTTCTAGTGAATATTAAAATGCTGTAAAATCAATATCTTTAATTTTATAAATTCAAAAATTATAAATAAAATATCCAAATATTTATAAAAATTCAAATAAAAATTCTAAAATAATCATTATCATAAAACAAATACATTTAAATTAATTTGATGGGAAATAGATCCATATGGTTTAGAAATTGAATAAACAATCATGAAGCACTTCACCTTCAACTGTGGACTACGGACCACACTTGCTTTATCAGACCGACCCAGTACTTTTCATGACCCACAGTCCAAGCAGGGGCTCATTAGTGAGTCACTAAAGTCTAGCTGATGAGCCAAGGGGTCGCAATCTCAATTTGTGGATTACAGGTCCTCCCCTAAAGATGAGTTCAGGCCATCAAGACCTAATGCGACCACAACTTTATGACGTATAGGGAGATCTCTCGCACATGCATATGCTTCATCCTAAAAGGTGGATTTCTGACTTTTCTGAACGATCTATCGATATGCATGTCGTGTGATGGCACATGGATGAGGTTTTGACCCCCGTCTCCGTAGGCCACCATCACACAGTCCCTCGGCTCACTCATCCGGGCATGTTCTCTGACCTCATCAAGGGTTAACCCTTGAACCCTCATCGGTTTGTTTTACATGTGCAGGTAACATGGGTTTTTTCCAACTGACTGACCTAGATCGTCAAACACAATCTGGTATCTGCAAATTTTGTTTGCATGGTATGGTCTACAAGGGGCCACACTCCCACTGAGTTCATGTTCTACTATATCATTTCATTTTACAAGCACTCATAAGGCCTTTAAAGGCCACATAAACCCAACATTTTTTTGTTCATTTATTAAAGTTGTGGTTGTGCATTTGTGTTGATTCTATGTAATACATATGTTGAATTTTTGTATTGTGAACATAGTCTTTTTTGTGGCCATCTCTATTGTGTTAATGAATAAAAAATGGCTGGGCGCATGCTACTGTACATCCTTGGGCTTTGTTTTAGCTGTAATTATGCTTGTTTTGTGGCCTTTATTATGCTTGTTTTGTGGCCTTTGTGTTGTGTTTCTTAGTGACAATAGTTGTAATTGGCTATTTTAAGTGGCCTTCCTACTGTAGTATATAGAAAATTTTCAAAAATTCCATATCGAAAAGAGTCCTTCAATGAGAGCATTTGATAGTGTTTTCAAATGACCACTTGCCAAGGCATATCTGATGACTGGATGCTAGCACATGTGACACTTAATGATAGAAACCTAGACATTTCTGCATTATCAACATTGCTGAACTTCTAGTACATATGTTGAAGCACTATAAATTCCATTTACCCATGGAGTCTTAGGCCCATTATGACTCCCATTACCTTATTTGGAGCTAACCAACTGTCATGCCACAAGGATAACTCATGCAGCCTGAAACCTTAGAGTTGGCTTAACCTTTGTCTCGTAGCTATGACTCCTTCAATAATCCATCATCTGAATTTCATGAGAATCTCACTTTATATAGATTTTATAGGGACTGGCAGCCTGCCCTATCAGCCATTATTGGTCATTGATGAGCCTTTCTCTTCCGTATATCACACTGAAATGACTATTTGAAGTTGGTTAGGACTTGTTACAGTGATTCAGACACACACCCAACCAAATACTATGCATGAGACATATCAAAGCATGTGGGATTCAATAATTTTAGGTGACCTATCTTTAGACCCTCTAAGTTTATCAGATTCATCAGGATACATATGCCCTCATCTCTTAAAACTTATAAGCTTTTTCCTTATGATAAACTAACTCTATTTTGTAACAAGACACAAACATGAATCAAACCAATTTGATTAAATATGGAGCATAGGACTGGACTATCTTGTGGTCGTCCTATCCTAACAACATGGGATCAAAACCCAAGGATAGACATCGGGACCCCATATTCCCTAACAAACCCTTCTAAGGTAGGAAATATGAGGGAATCTAAACAACAATACCCTCCAACTACAAAAGGCATGGCTAACTAGCCAAACGGGCGGACGACATATATATATATATATATATATATATGTTGGATTTACGTAGCCTTAAAAGCCTTATGAGTGATTCTAAAATAAAATGATATAGTGGAACATGAACTCAGTGGGAGCATGGTCCTTCATGGACCATACCATACAAACGATGTTTACACATACCAGACTGTGCTTGACGATTTAGGCCAGTTGATTGGGAAAAACCTATATTACCTGGGCATAAAGAACAAATCGATGAGGGTTCATGGGTTAGCCCTTAATGAGGTCAAAGAATATGCCCGGATGAGTGTGCCGAGGGACTGTGTGACCCTTGTATGTGATGGTGGCCTACAGAGATGGGGGGTCAAAGCATCATCCATGTGCCATCACATAGCATGCTTATCGATAGATCATTTGGGAAAGCCAGAAAACCACCTTTTAGGGTGAAGCATATGCATATACGAGAGATCTCCCTATGCGTCATAGAGCTGTGGCCGCATCAGGTCTTGGTGACTTGGACTCGTCTCTAGGGGAGGAACTGTAATCCACAAACTAGGATTGCGATCCCTTGGCTCATCGGCCAGACTTTAGTGATCCACTAATGTGCCCCTGCTTGGACTGTGGGTCATGGGAAACATTGGGTCGGTCTGATAAAGTATGTGTGGTCCGTAGTCTACAGTTGAAGGTGGAGTACCTCATGATTGTTAATTCAATTCCTTAACCATATGGATCTATTTCCCATCAAATTAATTTAATTGTGTTTGTTTTATAATAATGATTATTTTAAAATTATTATTTGAATTTTTATGAACTTTTGGATATTTTATTTATAATTTTTGGATTTATAAAATTAAAGATATTGATTTACAATACTTTAATATTCATTAGAAATTATTTTGTTCATTTTAAATACATAAAAAATAATAATCCTGGGGGGCCATTGTGCACATGGGCCCACCATGCTTTTAGAAGGTGGGGCCCACATATGCCTCCCATGGGTGGCACACCCCACCTCTTACTACTTTCAATTTTATGGAAACTCTTGTTTTGTGGTCCATGTGACCTTATGTTTTGGTAACTTTAAATTGTGACATGTTGTCAAATTATGGATTGAGTATGTATTGACCATATATTGACTTAATATGAAAGTAGATATTGACTTGATATATCTTTGATAGATTTTATGGAGGAAATGTGCTATTTTATGGAATGCACGATATTTAATTAAAATTAATTTAACTTATTTTCTATTGATGGAAAAATGGTTTAGGAAATGGGAATAAAGGTTCATACACTTTCCATAATGTTGATGATCTATTTATGCAATGGATGACTCAGATCTCTCACCCCACAAGTCACCATTGATTGACGGTCCATGTTCAATCTCACAATAAGATGCAAGCTAAAGAAAACCCTAAGAAACCCTAATATTGTTCAAAGCCTATAAAAATACATTGTCTCTACCCAAAAATCTCTACATCTGATCTCTTGTACCTAATTCCATATTTCTCTTTCTCTATCTTAAAAAAAGTTTCTCTCTCTCATACATTGTGAAAGAACCTAAGGGTACATGTTATTAGTGTTGCTTGGCTTAGACTTGCTTTCCCTATTTGAGATTGAAGCAAGATCATCGATCTTGCACCATTGGATGGTGGTACTCAATGTGGGGTGTAATAAGCCCAATTGAGCTAATCTCCGACACTCTTCTCTTTTATTTCTTACAATCTTATTTTTTATTCTTAATTATAGTGCATAGTTATTTCAATAGCATCAAGTTTTAAGATCTTGATTTTATTGCCATGTTGATTTTATTTGAGGTACATGTTGTTGTAATAAGACCACTTGTAAGTGATCTTTTGCCAAAATAAAAGGGGTGATATAAATATATATATATACTATTCTTCGGTAAAAGATCGCATATATCTTTCTTTTATTGGTATCAGAGCTATTGATACCTGATGTCATTAGTTGTCTTTCTCTTTATTGAGTCTAGATCAAGTTTGGGAATAAGATTTAAGAAAGCTAATGACCTTTGTGACCAAGTAATACACCCCAGTTAAATAATTATTGGAATATTCAAACACCGAAAAGGCACTCTGCATAATGGGTATTTTGGGCTATTTTGGAGTTGTGATATGAAGAAGATAATGATGTAGTTTTTTATTGCATACCTCAGTGATATTTTGTGTATTTGCTATACGGATCTACCTGCAAAATTTCAATAGGAGATCATAAGGGAATTGAGAGTTATGGAATCACCAATGAAGGGTGTCAATTTTAACCCTGTAAAATCTTGTAACTAACCACTGAGTTCCATGATTTTTCCTTCCAAACATATGATTTTATTTCTTACTGAAATTTTTATTGTGACTCACAAAATTGAGTCTACTTTTAAGCAAAAAATGTTTCATCAAGAAGTTCCATATGGTTTGAAAAATATGATCAATTTATGGAAGGACGTGCAAGTACTGTTTTTTGCAACAAAAATTATTTCATGACTTGGAAGTCATGATTTTATTTCTATACTTATCATTATGTTTTATAGTCTACACTAAATTTTTAGACTTCCATTATGAGTCTATTTTCTAATAAAATTTATTTGAAAGAAAAATATCTATGGGAAGAGAGGAATAAAAATTTTGGATTGAAGAGAGGTCATCCTGAATTTTCTGTAATTTAGTATGTTCTTCATTGAGATGTGAATAACTATATTTATCAAGCCTACTTAACATATTCATATGAAACTTGTTGAAATATATGTGTTATAATTATGTGTCTAATTTCAAATAAAATTGGTTTGAAATGGAAACTCTATGAGAACAGAGATAAAAGACAATTTTACTAGATAATGTTCATCCTGGAATTCTGCAGTATGATTTATTTTGTGACGTGAATATCACTTATTTATTTCTCAGAAGAAAGGTATTATTTGGGATCACAACATGATGTTATGATTTGGTTTTGAGTCTAGTTTTCAAGACAAGAGATTTTAGGAAGAAATTCTCTAACGTTTGAGATAAACAATTTTTTTATCGAGAAATGCTCAACTTGATTTTCTGCTGAAAAAAATTGCATTATGATGTAAAAGTCACTAAACGTAGACTCACTAAATGGTGTGATTTAGGGATGAAACTGAGCACTATTTTATATATTTTTTTAGTCTATTTCAGTACTCAAAAGGATTCGGAGAGAAACTCTTTATAAGTTGAGATATATCATATTTTATTCTGGGATGCTCATGTTTTATGCTGCAGTAAATTAAAAGATGTGACATGTTAAGGCACATCTTTGGATTCCTAATTATGTAGATTTTTTTTATGCTCATTTTAAAAGGTTTTATAGTGTGCCATAAGTATGGTTTATTATAATACAACTTCAGAGACATGTAATAAAGAGTTGGTAAGATAAGACACTCTATATGAATAATGTTCGATTTGGGAATAACATAAAAAAAGGAAAAAAAAAGAATAAAAAGAACAACGATACCTATAAAAGTATGTTGGTTTCTTTGAGATAAAGGGATACATAGAGAAACTTGGTGGTAGCAAAGAAACGCTGAACATCAGTGTGACAATCGAATTTGTGATGTCTGAAATCATGGGATGAAGAAGATTATTTCTTCACAATGTGAGATAGGGAGAATCCAAATGCTAAAAAGATGGACACTTCATGACAAGTGAAACCGATGACCGATATATTCTCCATCAGTTGTGTACTCTTCCAAGATCACAAAAGCTTGTCAAACAAATAAAAACAAATGAATCAAGAAAGCCAAGGTACCACACTACATGGTTTTGAGGTATGAAATCTATCCCACATTACATGGTAAAGTCATATAGGGAAAGATGATTCAATATCTTTTTATTTTATATGCTTAGATTATATTTTGGCTAATTGTTTTATGAATATGTATGGAGTGTATGAACATTAACTGATAGGTGCTAACAAATTTGAAAGAGCAAATTTTTGAATACCCTGTATTTTAGTGCTTCATTGTGCTAGAGTATGAACTACTTAAGATGGTATTACATATGGAGATGTGATTTGATCAAGAGCTTTGAGCTTTAAGGATGAAACACGATAGATGAGTGTAGCTCATTCAAATATGTAAGCACGAAGGGAGTATTCTGATGGAACTCGGTCTTAGTGACCATCCTCCCAATAATGTCTAAAATATGATGTGTTGCATGTGATAATGATCTCTTGATAAAGTCTCCATATTTGCCAAAAATGAAATATTTTGTTAATGCTTTAATAGACATTATTTAGTCATGCTTTATTTTGGATAAAATTATAAGATGGTATTTATGATTTATTTTTGTGGCCATGAACTTGACTTGGAAAGAAATTAAAAGTGAATACGGTAAAATGATATATGATGGCTAAGCATGTATTTTAAAATTAAAATTGCGTGATTTGAGAAAAACTTAAGTCCATGAATATGTTTTGAGAAAACCACATAGTATTGTCAGGTCCACTAAGTCTTTATGAAAATCATTTTAAACTGTTAAACTTTTATATAACTATTGCTTGTGAATGCATATATATATGCCAAGTAAATATTTTGTAAGGAGAAAAACATTGTCTTGACGGTATTTATAAAAAAATTGGAGAAAAATTGTCATGCACTAGTTTTTAAATACCAATGTTTCTAGTTATTTAAAATCCTCGATTACCTAAGACCTTGAACCATAGGGAATGTTGAAGGAAGGCCATCGTGCTAGGCTTCTTTGACATATGTTGTGTTGATTAGATAACTTTGTTTGTATGGATTTATTACCAAGATGACTAGTGTGGTTGAACCTTTGTGGTTTAGAAAGGTTTTGCATATTGTGAAACCAACGGGCACTAAATTACATATAGTATGAAATTGGCTATGCTACCTCATGATATAGGCATAAGAATGTTGATAATATATATATATATATATATATTATATGTGTAATAATTGAGTGGGAGCTGCTACAGTCTCACGTTTCTTTTAGCTGCTTGGATATTCAGATATACAAGTGTAAGTTATCTCACAGATCCAGATGATGTAAACTCCATATCTGGATATGTGTTCATGCTTGGAGGGGGTATAGTTTTTTGAAAATCAAATAAACATGATGTGATGGAATTGTCCAAATAAGGAGGCATAGAACTTGACGTGCTCTTTAGCGGCCAAAGAGGCCGTAATTTCTTAATCGACGTGACCTCCACCCTATACGTTGTGAGGCAATAAGGATTTTTTGTAACAACAAGAAGGTGATATGCGTGTCAAAAGAGCCACAATTCCATAAGAGCTCCAAGCATATAAAACTATGTTTCTATCACCTGAGGAATGAGGTGAGATTGAGAAAGATTGATATCTAGATAAACTAAATATTTCAGTGGGAGTACCTTCTAATATTTGGCAGGCTAGCTGGAATAACAGACTATAATGTTGTTCACCCATGGAACCCGGATGTGTGACATTAGTTGTATGGCTACAAAAGGGAGCAGTTTGTTTGAAGAACTCCTTTGAGCTCATGAACATACAACCCCATGTGATGAGGGTACATGATGATTTTTTACGACAATAGGTCCATGATTCACGATGCGATATAAAAGATGGATTACAGACACTTTTGGGATGAGATCCAAGCATAAAAAAAAAAAATTGTTACCTCTATAAGTCATTTTGTGAAAAGATCGGTGGTGAAAGCCATGATTTATTTATTGAGAGAGAATAAGTGAAAAATACTTGAGAGATATAATGTAATTGGGAAAAAGAGATGGGGATGAGAAAAAGTGAGGAAGAGAGAATGTAAGGCATTCAAAAGCCAAGTGAGAGATGTTGGGTTTAGGTGACATTTAAAGGCCTTATGAGTATTGGTAAAATGAAATGATATAGTAGAACATGAACTCAGTGGGAGTGTGGTCCCTCGTGGACCATACCATGCAAATGATGTTTGTAGATATCGGACTGTGCTTGACGATCTAGACTAGTCAGTTAATAAAAACCCATGTTACCTGGGCATGAAGAACAAACTAATGAAGATTCATGGGTTAGCCCTTGATGAGGTCGGAGAACGTGCCTGGATGAGTGAGTCAAGGGACTGTGTGACCCTTGTGTGTGATGGTGGCCTACAGAGACGGGGGCCAAAACCTCATCCATGTGCCATCACACGGTTTGCATATCGATGGATCGTTCGAAAAAACCAGAAATCCACCTTTCAGGGTGAAGAGTATACATTTGCGAGAGATCTCCCTATGCGTCATAGAGTTGTGCTTGCAACATGTATTGTTGACCTAGACACAACTCTAGGGGAGGACATGTAATCCACAAACTGAGATTGCAACCCCTTGACTCATCAACTAGACTTTGATGACCCACTAATGAGCCTCTGCTTGGACTATGGGCCTCGGTCTAATAAAGCAAGTGTAGTATGTAGTCCACAGTTGAAGGTGAAGTACCCCATGATTGTTGATTCAATTCCTAAACCATATGGATCAATTTCACGTCAAATTAATTTAATTGTGTTTGTTTTATGATAATGATTATTTTAGAATTATTATTTAAATTTTTATGAACCTTTAGATATTTTATTTATAATTTTTAGATTTATAAAATTAAATATATTGATTTTATAATGTTTTAATTCACTAGAAATTATTTTATTAATTTTAAATACATAAAAAATAATAATCATGGGGCCCATTGTGCACATCGGCCCACCATGTTTGTAGAAGGTGTGGCCCACATGTGCCTCTCATAGGTGGCACTCCCCACCTCTTACTACTTTTCATTTTATGGAAACTCTTGTTTTGTGATCCATGTGACCTTATGTTTTGGTAACTTTAAATTGTGGCATGTGGTCAAATTCTGGATTGAGTATGTATTGACCATATATTGACTTAATATGAAAGTAGATATTGACTTGATATATCTTTGATAGATATGAAAAATATGTGTAGAGATGTGCTATTTTATGAAATGCACAATATTCAATTAAAATTAATTTAACTTATTTTCTATTGATGGGAAAATAGTTTAGGAAAGCAGGATAAGGGTTCATACACCTTCCATAATATTGATAGCCCATCTATGGAATGGATGACTCAGATCTCTCACCCCACAAATCACCCTTGATCAATGCTCCATGTTCAATCTCATAAGAAGAGACAAGCTAAAGAAAACCCTAAGAAACCCTAATCTTGTTCAAAGCTTATGAAAAAGGATTGTCTCTACACAAAAATCTCTACACCTTATCTCTTGTACCAAATTCCATATTTTTCTCTCATATCCCACTTAGAATTTCTCTCTCTCTTAGAAAAAGTTTCTCTCTCTTCCACATTGTGAAAGAACATGAAGGTTTAGGTCATGGAGTTTTTCTCTCTCTCATCTATCAACTATGGATTTATAGCTTGGGGCTTTTAGAGTTAGCAAAAAGAGAATTCATCTCTCTCAAACTAGGTTGCTAAGGGAATTCACTTAGGGTTTGAGTATGTGATCAAAATGGTTCATGTTTCTTTAGTATGGCTTGGCCTAAACTTGCTTTCCCGATTTGAAATTGAAGCAAGATCGTCGATCCCATGCCATCGGATGGTGGTGATTCAGTGTGGGGTGTAATAAGCCTGGTTGACTCAGTGTAGGGTGTAATAAGCCCGGTTGAGGTAATCTCCAGCACTATCCTCTTTTATTTTTTGCAATCTTATTTTTTATTCTCAAGCATAGTGCATAGTTATTTCAATGGTATCAAATTTTAAGATCTTGGTTTTATTGCCCTGTTGATTTTATTGTGAAGTATATGTTGTTGTAATAAGACTCCCTATAATTGATCGTTTGCCAAAACAACAAGAGTGATATAACAAATATATATATTATTCCCATCACATAGGTCTTTCTTTCAATATATATATATTTAAGCTACATGAACCAACTAAAGACAATCAAAACAGTCTCATATCATATTCAAATCATGAGAATCCTCATAATATGTATGATGGAACTTCTTGGGCAGAGATCGTGAGTTTGGGACATTGTCATGACACTGAGCTGGAACATGGATAATGGATAAGGGAGGTGAGTCAAACCCCAATAGGATGAGCAGAATACTGTCAAAACGGGCTGAAGTTTATTTTAAGATGCCCTCAACATAACCTCCAATAATCAAGGCATTTTGATATTCGATGCCAAATATATGGGGTTCCAAATTTAGCTCCAAATTTAGCCGGTTGGGGCTTTGGAACCGTAGACATAAGGCTTCAGCCTGAGCCACGTAAATGTTGTGTTTTCTCTTCTTTTCCTATTATTCTCCATTCAATGTCTATGTATGTATGTTCCCACGAATTCTAACATGATATCATAGCAAGGTTTCAGTAGTCCATGTGGGTTCGTCCATAGTTGCAGAACGAGTCGAAGTCGTTCTTGGCTTTACTTTCGTATCAAAGCCATAGACTCCTCGGCTCAGACCTGATATCGGGAAACTTCAAGACCATATGCAACTGCCGAGCTCAGATCTGATATCGAGAAATTTCAAGACCATCTGCAACCACCTATCCTTGTTGATGTGTTGGTAGCTCATATCAATGAATCCTTACCACCGCATGCTTCTACATCGTCTTGCGGAGATTTTCGGGTTAGCACATGAATCTATCGGTGACGGAGACGATCGCCATTTAATTTTGGAGCGTTGTGAGAATTCATCAATTCCGGCTATCCTTGTCAACAATATTCTTTGGCAGCAGGATGAATATTAGTCACCAAAGGGCAGTGTTTGCTCTTTAAAAAAAAATAAAAAAAAGTAAGGAGATTTCCATTCTGCCAAGAAGTTCTTTAGGGTCGGGAAAAAAAAGAAAAAAAAGAAGGTTGTCCAATGATTCTCATAATCTTCCTGCCATGTTTATCGTGGCCATGGACGTCAAAAACTTGCAAAATTTCGAGGAGCGAGAAAGGATCCATTAGACAGAGAAAGTTCTGTTCGAAAAAAAAAAGGGGGATTTGCTAGGGAGATGGATGAGGAGCCTGTGTGACAATATCACCCGGCCGATCATATCTAGGATGACGATGACTAAGGTGCCTTCCCAAATTGCCAATGGCAATAGCAATGGAATAGTTTTGCTTGCAGAATTTGCATCTTCGGCTCTTTACATCAGGTGATATCTCAAAGAACTTGAGATAAAATGATGTCATGGTTGATGTGTGACGATCGAATTTCTCGATTCTGATTGATGATTACGTTTTTTTTTACTTGATCCAGTTTGATGATGGAGTTTTCCGTTGCCCCATCCTGTGTGATGATCGTTGAGTTTTTCATTACTCGATCCCAGATGTTCTGAAGAAGAGAGAAAGAAATATCATTTTCTCTTAGAGAGAGAAAGCCTCTAGAAAGAAAAGAAGCCTTTAAGAGATAAGATCTTCAGAGAAGAAAACCCTAGAGAGAGAAAATCTCTAGAAGAAAGTAGAGAGCCTAAGAAATGATGTTTCTTGGAAGATCATGGATTTATCATGGATTTGATCAGTACTTTTTTTCTTTTTTTTTGGCAACTTAGTATTGTTCAAACTCCAGGTACTTTGCCTCAAAGCATCTTTAGTTTGAAGGGGAGTGTTGGGATAATGGATATCTAGGATTCATATTGATATATATAATTATGGATGTATGTGTATATATCTCTTCATAAAGGTTAGGAATCTAGAAGATAATAAGCGACCAAGTCAATCTTGCTTGGTCATCAAGTTATCATACCATATTTATCTCTGTGTGATTGTCCTCTATATATAGAGGTACTTCTTGATGTAAACATTTATCCAAAATAGTGAAGGTGTAGTTGATTGGGGCTTTGGATTCGTGGACATAAGGCTTCGGCCTGAACCACGTAAATGTTGTGTTCTCTCTTCTTCTCCCACTATTCTCCATTCAATGTCTATGCATGTATGTTCCCATGAATTCTAACAGTTTATTCTAAGATGCTCTCAACATAACCTCCAATAATCAAGGCATTTTGATATTCGATGCCAAGGATATGGGGTTCCAATTTTAGGAGCCACCAGTAGAATGCCATTCATGTAGTTAGTGGCCTTAAAAGGGGGCAAATTTACAAAGATCCTCAGCAAACGGTGTTGCATTGACATGAAACTCAGTGGGAACATGGATTGAGGTATAAAAAGGCTACGTTCAAACTTCATAACCGTCAAACTTATTTAATACGATTAAAGGAATTAAAGGACTTATGCCACCAGTGTGTTCTTGAGAAGGTGTTGGTGAGATTTCTAGGAACCAAATAGGTCATAGGTAGGACAACCTTTGTGTACTCTTCAGACCATATCTACGAACTTCACGGTGAAATGAGCTCAAATGTGAATGGATTGTTCCTCATTCAATCCTCTTTCCATCTATCAATGCACACACGTGTGCCCTTGCACGTGCACGCACACACACATGCACACACATCAATGATGTTATTCTCATGAATCAATGCAAGATTGACGATAAATAAGGGAATCAAAGGGTTCTCTACTGGTTCCAGGCAAAAAGACCTCTTGCAGCCTCTCTATCAATATTTCCCAAACTACAAGGATTTTGGAACTAAAAATTTGTAGTCAAGCTCCTCACTAAATTCCCTAAAAATCAGTATATAATCATTTGCATGACTATTTGCAAGAAGGAAGAGCAACTTGATTCCAAAATGCAACCTAAAATAAATTGTGGTAGAATGACCTTTGGAACATGAGGAGTCTTTTGAAAAAACTTGCGTCAAAATAACCTCAACTCAATTTTCTACAAGTTTATAGAGAGAAAATTGAAATAAACCCATCAAAGTTTGGCCCAAATAATTGAGGGAAATGATGCTATAAGCTGACCCAAGGTCCGCAAGGCAAATTGTAAATATTTCACCCCCAAAACTGTAACTTACTCTTTCTATCACACCTCGCGGCAAAAATTAGTTTTCCACCCTAAGTTGCCCTTGGAGCAAAAGTTAGTTCTGTAAATGCCCCAAGCCTTGGCCATTTGGGGTTGAAATGTTTTGTGGAAAATTGTTGAACTCTTGTTTGAAGCCCTTAATAGAAAACTTGAGCCCCAAACTAAGATATAAGAAACCCCTAGTTACTCGTGAAGAGAGGCTCCTACCCTAGACCATCCAAGTAGCAATTCCAACCAAGCTAAAACTATAGAAAGATTCCAACCTCGACCTTAGGCGGCCCAAATTTACGACATACCTACTATGTTGAAGTTGTATGGATCAAATTCCTATCAAAAGGGTTGTATTGGACTAGTGAAGATTAAGAAGACACTCCTATTTTTGTGTGTTTTGTGACACCAAAATCTAAATAACAGTGATAATAATGAGAAAAATAAATAAACAAAAAAGAGTATCTCCACAGGATTTAGGATCACCTGTGGATACCGGCTCTCAAAATTTGAAATTAGGTAAGATGCATGAGAATGACTTTAAAACCTTTTTTTGTTTCGAGTGTGCGTTAATTCGTAAAGGTAATTTGTTCTCAGAACATGTTAATTCGTAAAGGTAATTTGTTCTCATAACATGTCATGCATGAAATCATGCTTAGATGAGAAACTTGCACTCAAAATTCAAAACCATTTAGATGGTTCACAAAAGGTCAAGAATTAAGGTAAGATGCATGAGAAAGGCTTGAAAGCCTTCTCATTCAAAACTTCTAGCAATTGGATCATTGGAGGTACCTATGTCTGTCTTAAGTGCCAGTAAATTCATTAGAGAATTCGCTATGAAAACATGGCATGCAAGAAATCATGCTCAGATGTGTAAAATCTCTCTTTGTGGCATAAAAAGGGTTCAAACAACCAACAAAACCAAAATCATGAACTTCATATGGAAATTGAGGAAGTTCCCTAGTATCTAGTGAGGTGAAGCTCCTACACTAAACCATCCAAGCCTCAATTCCAACCAAGCTAAATCTATAAAAGGGTTACTTAGGTAGCCCAAATTAGAGCAAACCTACTCTGGTTGTATTAGACTAGAAATGAGTAGGAACACACTCTTAATTTTTAATTTGGTGTGTTTTATGACACCAAAATCCAAAAAAAGAAAGGGATACATAAAAGAGAGCCTCCATAAGGTTTAGGGTTCATGAAAGGACTTTATGATAAAGCACTGTGTATATATATTTAAAATATTCCTTACCTCTACACCGGCAATATCACTTACAATGTCTAATTATAATCAAATCACTCTTGAAATAAATAAAATAAACATAAAATCGGTTCTCAATCACTACGTCTTCAAATACAATTCTTTATTCAAGAAACAAAACTATAATTTATTGCTTTATGAGAAGAGAAGTAAATATTTAAAAAGGTAAAATTATCGGAGATTACCTCAGCCGGGCTTAGTACACCCCACGCCGAGTCTCCTCCTTCCGATGGTACTCGGGATTTATGATCGGTATGTTGATTTTCCTATCATGAAAAAAATCCACTCAATGGCTTAATTTTGATCAAGCCTATTAGCTTGATTTTAGAGAGATGAATATGAAGAGAGAGAGAGAGATCCACTAGCAAGGGGTTCCACCCCTTTGCCACCCATAAAGAACAGAGGTGATGGGTGCCACCAAAACATGGTAAAACTTGGAGAAAGATAAAAATTGGGCATGCCTCCCTTTGGTACTCCAAAGCTCTTTCCAGAGGGAGCTAAACTTTGGGGTAGGGAGAGAGGATTCTTAAAGAGAGAGAAAAAAATATGTATCTCATTTTTATGAGGGGAGACCTTCTTTTATAGATTTTCTTATATTTTAATATATCCAATCCTTAATTATTAGATCAACCAATATTGATTCAAAGATTTAGTAAATATCTAAAATATTCAACCTTCACATAAGCTGGTTATACCTAAAAAGATAAGTCAACAAAGAGGATAAACATTATTCCCAAATATATTACGTGAATGGGTGGGGCGTGTCCTCCCTTTTGGTGGCGACGTGTGGGCCCCACCTAATCCGCATCTTTTTAAATTTGGACCCCATATTTCATGGAGGTCTCATATATTTTTGGAAAATATTTTATTCCATATTTAAAATTTTTAGATCTTATATTTTATTTATAACATTGAAAAATTAATTTATCTTAATTTATAAATCCAAATGACAAAAATAAAATATCAGAAGATTCACAAAAATTCAAATAAATATTCTAAAAATCACATAACATAAAATTAATTAAATTGAATTAATTTTGATGGGAATTGGATCCGTTAGATCTAGAAAATTATCAATACATGAGAGCACTCCACCTTTAACTGCGAATCACGATCTGCCTAGCTTTCTCAAACTGACTCAGTAGTTCCCATGACCCACAGTCCACTGCAGAGGCTCATGATTGGACCACAAAGTCAGCTAATAGACTAGGAGATGCAATCTCAGTTTATGGATTTCAAGTTCACTCTTAGAGACAAAAATCATGATCCTTCGAACCATGATGCAACCATGACTCTATGGTGCATAGGGATAATCTCTTACACATGTACACACTTCACCCTCATTGGTGAATATCAAAACGGCTATCTATATACATACTGTGTGATGATATAACGATGAGGTTTTAGCTATGTCTCTAAAGTTTATTCACCACACACAAGGGCCACAGAGTCCCTTGGCTCTCATCTAGGCATACTCCGACTTTATTAAGGGATAATCTACTAAACCCTTCTCGGCAGATCCCTATGCCCAGGTATCTTGGGTTTTTCCAAACCTCAGTTGGCTTAGCTTATCGAGCCTAGTCTGAGTATCAACAAATAACATTTGCCTAGAATGGTCTACAAAAGGACTTTATGTTCCACTATATAAGCTCTCATAAGACCTTTAAATGCCATATAAACCCAACAGTTCACATATGGAAATCAACTTTCAGCGTTGGAAATAACGTAAGATGCATAAGAAAGCCTTTAAAACCTTATCATTTAAAACTCGCGGCAATTGAATCATTCGCAGTACTTGTGTTTGTTCTTATTGAGAGTTAATTCATGAAAACATTTGGCTATAAATATGCATGTAAGAAATCATATTCAAATGAGTACAAAACTCTTTATGTGGTATAAAAAGGGTTCAAATCACTCACAAAATCAATCATGAACTTCAATGAAGTTCAGTTTTCGCCTCGGTTTTCAGGTGTACCAAGCTTAGAAAACTGCGGCAAAATCTCTACCACCTTAAATAAAAGAGGCCATTTGCAGGAAATCTCTTGCTTGGGGTGTTGTTTGATTTGGTTTGCTGGCTTATACTATTATGTTTAATCTACACATTTGCTCTTCATGCATTTTTTAAATCGCTTAGTACCGACTCCATCGGATTAGGATAAACAAATGGCTAACAAAGTGAGTCAACATGGTGGAAAAGGAAGTAGTCAAAGTAATAACAAATTATGGCCTTTCAAGATAGGGAACAATCACAACGGGGATGGGCTCTGGTACCCCAGCCTAAGACTAGCGCGCAGACAACCCATCCTCAAGACCTACATCAAGCACCTCGCAGAAGATGCACAAGATTTCTTTGCCATGCAAAACAATATTCATTCCAAGGGTTTACAAAATGCCAATTCGGATAAGAATTGCTCCATACTGATCGATAATCAGTAGAATTGTACCATTTCTTCTTAAAAACATTAGGAACCATCCAGTTCTAGAGAGAACCGCCCTATTCTCTAACTTGCCCGATTTTCTCATAGAACCAGGCCGTTCTATAAGTGAGCCGGATGGTTTCAATAGTGAACCGGGTTCCACCCTTCTTTTAAATTTCTTCATTTAAAATTGTTGAAATTTTTTATTTTTAAAAAAGTAGGGTGTGGAGAGGACCACCCCAACTTTTAATTTTCCTTTTAGTTCGGTTGGAAAACTATTTCATACAGGTCAGACCGCATTTCTTCAATATGCGGTCCAGAGGTATAAATCGTCCAACTTAAAGATGGATGCACATAGGTGGTCCATTTAAAAACAATTATAACTAACGGTCCAAATGTTTTTTTAATATAATTATTATTTCTAATTTTCAATTATTATTTTTTTTCATATTCATGGTCTCTATTGTTAAAAATTATATAATCTCTAAAATTTAGGATCAAATTCACTGAATTAAAAACAAGGCATTGTTTTGCCTAAAAAATAAAATAAACACCTTTTCCCGATGTGGGACTTTGTTTTGCCTCCCATTTGCGCTTCAAAATCTACTTGCCGTCAAAGAGAGAGGAGCTTATGGATACAACTCTGTATAAAATAACTAATGGTTTAAAATTGAAACATTGAGTAAAGGCAGTTTATTTTGAAATAGAGGCAGTTTTAAAATGAAATTAAGGCTGTTTTAAAGACATGGTTTAAAATAAAGGCTAATGCCGAATTAAGGAACATAATTGTGAATTTAATTATGGGTATAACTAAGAATAAAATAGCGACTATGATTCACAATAAAACAAGGATTGTCTATAAAGATAGCATTTATCTTTTGTACATAGAGGTCACAATTATTCACACTCATTAGGTGTCAAATTTGATGACTTTGGGTTAGTCACAAAGTTTGGGAATATATTTTCTAGAACTATGTATCTATTCAATGACACTCTTATAACCATCCATGTTGAAATTTAAAGGACAAGAATGATTGTGACCTCTATGTACAAAAGATAAATGATCTATTTATAGACAATCCCATAAAATTGAAACATGGTGTAAAATAAAGGCAGTTTATTTTGAAATAGAGGCAGTTTTAAAATGAAATTAGGGTTGTTTTAAAGACATGGTTTAAAATAAAGGCTAATGCCGAATTAAGGAACATAATTGTGAATTTAATTATGGGTATAACTAAGTATAAAATAGCGACTATGACTCACAATAAAACAATGATTGTCTATAAAGATAGCATTTATCTTTTGTATATAGATGTCACAATTATTCACACTCATTAGGTGTCAAATTTGATGGCTTTGGATGAGTCACAAAGTTTGGGAATATATTTTCTAGAACTATGTGTCAATTCAATGACACTCTTATAACCATCTATTTTGAAATTTAAAAGACAAGAATGATTGTGACCTCTATGCACAAAAGATAAATGAACTATTTGTAGACAATCCCATAAAACAATGCCTTGTGAGTATTTTTTACTAGCGACAAAGTATTTTTAAACGACATAAATTATAATTCATTTCTTAAAACCCTCCATTGCATTAATTATTTTTAAACAATCAAAACCTGTAATGGAAAAATAGAAAATTAGGAAGGTATCTTTACTTGAAAGTAAAAATAAAATAAAGTAAAATATTTTATTAAAACATTATATGGGCACTCTAGTAAAAAAGGGTGATATAATTGGATGCTGGGTCCATCTAAGCAAGGTCCTAGGAAGGTGGGCTGGAAACAGTACTAACCTTTGGCCAATGCACAAAGTGACTTTCACAAGACTTGAACCTGTGCTCTTGCGTTGGCTATGCAAACTTTTTACTTTTGCGCCAAGTGATAGCCCCTTGGGCACTCTAGTCAGGATATTTAACAAAATAGATTTGTAATTGAAAAATTCAAACCCCTTATTTTACAACATTCTCAGTATTTTAATTACGAAAATTCATAATATTGAGAAAGTGTCTCATTCATTGATTCACTTGAAAATAAAAAAAAAAAATCAATAAAATTGAAAATAGATATTTATGTTTTTCATCTACGCAAGAAGAACTTCTGTATAGACTGCCATTGTTCCTTGGCAAGATGCAGATGAAGAACTTCTGTATAGACTGCCATTGTTCCTTGGCAAGATGCACGGGGCCGTTTCAATTGCTAAAACCTGATTTTTCAAAGAGAAAGTTATCATGAATAGGAATTTTAAAGTATGAAAACCCTAAAATACTCAATGGTCGACAAACATAACATTTAAATAAGAAGATATATTTTAATATTCACGTATTTTTGCAAGATAATGAAAATTCATAATGCTGTACTCTCTTTTTTTCTTGAAAAGAAAAAAAAAATCATTTATAACAATTTGTTTTTAGTGATTTTTAGATTTTTTTCTGGCTGGATACACCCAATTCACGATCTGGACTGCCAATTGACTTAATTTGGATAGATTTTCCAAATAGGTGATCTAGGTCCCCAAGAATGTCATCTATGTAATGGGGCACATGTGGTGGTCCGGTGAGACCATAGGAGAACGTATGTTCCGAAACTAGAGCACAATGTTTTTAATCTAAAATAATTTAAAAGGAAAATTATTTCATGGGGGTTGGACCACATTTCTACATATGCGATCTAAATAGTGTAAAGCATCCGTCTTAAAGATGGATGCAAGTAGGTGTTCCATCTAAAAATAATAAAAACTAACGGTCCAGATGTTTTTTTACTAGAATTATTATTTCTAGTTTTAAAATTTATTACTTTTTCATATTCATGATCTCCATGTTAGAGATTACGTGTCTTTAGATTACGTGTCTTTAAAAAGTAAGTCTTAAAATATATCTCAAAAATAGGTTTATTAAGAGGCCTGCAATTCTACATATGTGGGCTTGGCCACATAGAAACTGGGTCCAATTTAAAATCACATTGTTTCATAGTAAGAATAAGTTCCAAATAACTAAAAAAAAGGGAAAAGTTTATATAGAGCCCAAGCTCTAAACAATCAAGTTTGAGCCTACCTCAAAAATTTCACCAAAAGAGGTCCTTTTGATGCTCAAATATCTTCAAATTGATCATCTTGATATCAAGAAGCATGGACATGAGAAATAACATGAATTTAAAGTTTTGGAAATAGTGTATTTTGTAACATATTTTTAGACCGTCAATGTTCAAGATTTTCATATTTTCATAGATATATCAATCTACACTATT
>NW_006495813.1:1406293-1423482 GCF_000471905.2 Amborella trichopoda | reverse complement strand
ATACAATATAATGAATTGAGGTAATCAGGCATGGTTGGTTGCTTTCTTTTTTAATTATCATTTTAAATTGAAAATACAAGATGCTTTATCATTTTGAAAAAAATCTTTTACCTGCTTATAATTTTTTAAGTAAACTTCTCTAAAATAAATATGGGTTTTATAATAAATTTCAATGTGTACTAAGTAAATTATCTATGTTTTTTATTATTTTTAATAATTATTTTAAAAACTATAAATTCCTTAGAACAATGATTTCAAATCTAATTAAAAAATGAATTTAAAAGTTATAAATATAAATTAAATTTCATAATTTCCAATGTCAAGATTAATTAACAAAATTAAATTTAAATAAATTTTTATTTATAAATATAATTACTTTTTATAAATTCTATACAAAAGATCACACATTTTCTTTTATTTACTTGGAAATTTAGAAATCAGATAAGTAGGTGTATATGTCTACCTTCTTTTCAATATGGATGTATAACCCTTTAGAAGCGCACATATTGGGAAAGGGGCTGTGGTTGTGGTGGTAACACCCCCACACCCCAGTCACCACATTGTGGTTTTCATTCACATTACTTACACCACTCCATTAACATCTTCAAAATGCTAACTCCTAATCTACTTAAAAAAACGAGTAAGGGCCTGACTTCCCCACTGAATTACCCAAAAAAAGAAAAAGAAAGAAGAAACTCATATATAACTTAAATAATAATAAGACTTGCGCTTTATGAAAACGAAATAAAGCCTCACCTCAAATGATCATTCCGACAAGCACTTTCAACAACAAAAAATCTCAATGATGGCTTTAAAATTAATGTTTGACACAAACAATAAAAATTTTAAACTGAAAAAATGCTACAGATCTTGCGGATCAGTAAACACTTATTTTTTGGGCAACTTGGACGGTCTAGATGATTGTTTATAATATACACTATTTTTAGAATTTGAAATCTTAATTTTTTTCACAACCATGATGTTCAAGTCGAGATGACCGATTTAAAAGTTTTCCACTGCTTGAATTGCAAATTTTGATGAATTATGAGGTGAGGATTTACTTATTTTGATTGGACTGTAGCCATATCAAAACATTATATATAAAATAAAAAATCATATCTAATTTAGTCAATTTACATTTATAGCGTTTCCTAATTTTGTTTAAAAAGCTACAAATATTTGTTTAAAATTTCTTAATTATCATTATTTGAAGGAAAAATAATAAAATGTTTAATTATTTGAAACACACTATTTCACTTATTCATAATATCTTAAGTGAAAATTCTCTAAAACAAAATATATTTTTATATAAAACAAATATGTTGTAAGTACTTTTAATTTGAATATTACTCCCATATTATAAGTTAAATTATAAATATTTAGAATATAAAATAATTTCACCTTATGAGCAATGTTGGAAGACCAAACTTAAAATCTTAATTAATATACAAATGAATTTAAATGTATAATTATACAATATGATAAATTGAGGTTATTAGGCATGGTTGGTTGCTTCTTTTTTAATTATCATTTTTAATTGAAAATACAAGATGCTTTATCATTTTGAAAAAAATCTTTTACCTGCGTATAATTTTTCAAGTAAACTTCTCTAAAACAAATATGGGTTTTATAGAAAATTTCAATGTGTACTAAGTAAATTATCTATGTTTTTTATTATTTTTGATATTTATTTAAAAAACTATAAATTCCTAAGAACAATGATTTCAAATCTAATTAAAAAATGAATTTTAAAGTTATAAATATAAATTAAATTTCATAATTTCCAATGTCAAGATTAATAAAAAAATTAAATTTAAATAAATTTTTATTTATAAATATAGGTATTTTTTATAAATTCTATACAAAAGATCACACGTTTTCTTTTATTTACTTGGCACTCGGGCAATCAAATAAGTAGGTTTATATGTCTACCTAGCTTTACAATATGGATCTATAACACTTTAGAAGCGCACATATTGCGAAAGGGGCTATGGTTGTGGTGGTAACAGCCCCACACCACAGTCACCACATTGTGGTTTCCATTCCCATCACATACACCACTCCATTAACATCTTCAAAATGCTAACTCCTAATCTACTTAAAAAAACGAGTAAGGGCTTGACTTCCCCATTGAATTACCCAAAAAAATGAAAAGACAGAAGAAACTCATATATAACTTAAATAATAATAAGACTTGCGCTTTATGAAAACGAAATAAAGCCTCACCTCAAATGATCATTCCGGCAAGCACTTTCAACAACAAAAAATCTCAATGATGGCTCTAAAATTAATGTTTGACACAAACAATAAAAATTTTAAACTAAAACAATGCTACAGATCTTGCGGATCAGTAAACACTTATTTTTAGGGCAACATGGACAGTCTCAATGATTTGTTATAATATACACTATTTTTAGAATTTGAAATCTTAATTTTTTTCACAACCATGATGTTTAAGTCGAGATGACCGATTTAAATGTTTTCCACTGCTTGAATTGCAATTTTTGATGAATTATGAAGTGAGGATTTACTTATTTTGATTGGACTGTAGCCATCTTAAAATATTATATGGAAAATAAAAAATCATATCTAATTTAGTCAATTTACATTTATAGCATTTCCTAATTTTGTTTAAAAAGCTACAAATATTTATTTAAAATTTCTTAATTATCATTATGTGAAGGAAAAATAATAAAATGTTTAATTATTTGAAACACAGTATTTCACTTATTCATAATATCTTAAGTAAAAATTCTCTAAAACAAAATATATTTTTATATAAAACAAATACGTTGTAAGTAATTTTAATTTGAATATTACTCCCATATTATAAGTTAAATTATAAATATTTAGAATATAAAATAATTTCACCTTATGAGCAATGTTGGAAGACCAAACTTAAAATCTTAATTAATATACAAATGAATTTAAATGTATAATTATACAATATGATGAATTGAGGTTATTAGGCATGGTTGGTTGCTTCTTTTTTAATTATCATTTTTAATTGAAAATACAAGATGCTTTATCATTTTGAAAAAAATCTTTTACCTGCTTATAATTTTTTAAGTAAACTTCTCTAAAATAATTATGGGTTTTATAATAAATTTCAATATGTACTAAGTAAATTATCTATGTTTTTTACTATTTTTAATAATTATTTTAAAAACTATAAATTCCTTAGAGCAATGATTTCAAATCTAATTAAAAAATGAATTTAAAAGTGATAAATATAAATTAAATTTCATAATTTCCAATGTCAAGATTAATGAACAAAATTAAATTTAAGTAAATTTTTTTTTATAAATATAATTTTTTTTATAAATTCTATACAAAAGATCACACATTTTCTTTTATTTACTTGGCACTTTGGCAATAGAATAAGTAGGTGTATATGTCTACCTAGCTTTACAATATGGATGTATAACACTTTAGATGAGCACATATTAGGAAAGGGGCTATGGTTGTGGTGGTAACACCCCCACATCCCAGTCTCCACATTGTGGTTTTCTTTCCCATCACTTACACCACTCCATTAACATCTTCAAAATGCTAACTCCTAACCTACTTAAAAAAACGAGTAAGGGCCTGACTTCCCTACTGAATTACCCAAAAAAAGAAAAAGAAAGAAGAAACTCGTATATAACTTAAATAATAATAAGACTTGCGCTTTATGAAAACGAAATAAAGCCTCACCTCAAATGATCATTCTGGCAAGTACTTTCAACAACAAAAAATCTCAATGATGGCTCTAAAATTAATGTTTGACACACAATAAAAATTTTAAACTAAAAAAATGCTACAGATTTTGCGGATCAGTAAACACTTATTTTTAGGGCAACATGGACGGTCTAGATGATTTTTTATAATATACACTATTTTTAGAATTTGAAATCTTAATTTTTTTCACAACCATGATGTTCAAGTCGAGATGACCGATTTAAAAGTTTTCCACTGCTTGAATTGCAATTTTTGATGAATTATGACGTGAGGATTTACTTATTTTGATTGGACTGTAGCCATATCAAAACATTATATATAAAATAAAAAATCATATCTAATTTAGTCAATTTACATTTATAGCATTTCCTAATTTTGTTTAAAAAGCTACAAATATTTGTTTAAAACTTCTTAATTATAATTATGTGAAGGAAAAATAATAAAATGTTTAATTATTTGAAACACAGTATTTCACTTATTCATAATATCTTATGTGAAAATTCTCTAAAACAAAATATATTTTTATATAAAACAAATATGTTGTAAGTAATTTTAATTTGAATATTACTCCCATATTATAAGTTAAATTATAAATATTTGGAAAATAAAGTAATTTCACCTTATGAGCAATGTTGGAAGACCAAACTTAAAATCTTAATTAATATACAAATGAATTTAAATGTATAATTATACAATATGATGAATTGAGGTTATTAGGCATGGTTGGTTGCTTCTTTTTTAATTATCATTTTTAATTGAAAATACAAGATGCTTTATCATTTTGAAAAAAATCTTTTACCTGCTTATAATTTTTTAAGTAAACTTCTCTAAAATAAATATGGGTTTTATAATAAGTTTCAATGTTTACTAGGTAAATTATCTATGTTTTTTTCTATTTTTAATAAATTATTTTAAAAACTAAAAACTCCTTAGAACAAAGAATTCAGATCTAAGTAAAAAATGAATTTAAAAGTTATAAATATAAGGTAAATTTCAAAATTTCCAATTTCATGATTAATAAAAAAAATTAAATTTAAGTAAATTTTTATTTATAAATATAATTATTTTTTATAAATTCTAAACAAAAGATGACACATTTTCTTTTATTTACTTGGCACTTTGGCAATCAAATAAGTAGGTGTATATGTCTACCTAGCTTTACAATATGGGTGTATAACACTTTAGAAGCGCACATATTGGGAAAGGGGCTATGGTTGTGGTGGTAACACCCTCACACCCCAGTCTCCACATTGTGGTTTCCATTCCCATCACTTACCCCACTCCATTAACATCTTCAAAATGCTAACTCCTAATCTACTTAAAAAAACGAGTAAGGGCCTGACTTCCCCACTGAATTACCCAAAAAAAGAAAAAGAAAGAAGAAACTCATATATAACTTAAATAATAGTAAGACTTGCGCTTTATGAAAACGAAATAAAGCCTCACCTCAAATGATCATTCCGGCAAGCACATTCAACAACAAAAAATCTCAATGATGGCTCTAAAATTAATGTTTGACATAAACAATTAAAATTTTAAGCTAAAAAAATGCTACGGATCTTGCGGATCAGTAAACACTTATTTTTAGGGCAACATAGACGGTCTAGATGATTTGTTATAATATACACTATTTTAGGAATTTGAAATCTTAATTTTTTTCACAACCATGATGTTCAAGTTGAGATGACCGATTTAAAAGTTTTCCACTGCTTGAATTGCAATTTATGATGAATTATGAGGTGTGAATTTACTTATTTTGATTGGACTGTAGCCATATCAAAACATTATATATAAAAAAAAAAATCATATCTAATTTAGTGAATTTACATTTATAGCATTTCCTAATTTTGTTTAAAAAGCTACAAATATTTGTTTAAAATTTCTTAATTATCATTATGTGAAGGAAAAATAATAAAATGTTTAATTATTTGAAACACAGTATTTCACTTATTCATAATATCTTAAGTGAAAATTCTCTAAAACAAAATATATTTTTATATAAAACAAATATGTTGTAAGTACTTTTAATTTGAATATTACTCCCATATTATAAGTTAAATTATAAATATTTAGAATATAAAATAATTTCACCTTATGAGCAATGTTGGAAGACCAAACTTAAAATCTTATTTAATATACAAATGAATTTAAATGTATAATTATACAATATGATAAATTGAGGTTATTAGGCATGGTTGGTTGCTTCTTTTTTAATTATCATTTTTAATTGAAAATACAAGATGCTTTATCATTTTGAAAAAAATCTTTTACCTGCGTATAATTTTTCAAGTAAACTTCTCTAAAACAAATATGGGTTTTATAGAAAATTTCAATGTGTACTAAGTAAATTATCTATGTTTTTTATTATTTTTGATATTTATTTAAAAATCTATAAATTCTAAGAACAATGATTTCAAATCTAATGAAAAAATGAATTTTAAAGTTATAAATATAAATTAAATTTCATAATTTCCAATGTCAAGATTAATAAAAAAAATTAAATTTAAATAAATTTTTATTTATAAATATAGTTATTTTTTATAAATTCTATACAAAAGATCACACGTTTTCTTTTATTTACTTGGCACTCGGGCAATCAAATAAGTAGGTGTATATGTCTACCTAGCTTTACAATATGGATCTATAACACTTTAGAAGCGCACATATTGCGAAAGGGGCTATGGTTGTGGTGGTAACAGCCCCACACCACAGTCACCACATTGTGGTTTCCATTCTCATCACATACACCACTCCATTAACATCTTCAAAATGCTAACTCCTAATCTACTTAAAAAAACGAGTAATGGCTTGACTTCCCCATTGAATTACCCAAAAAAATGAAAAGACAGAAGAAACTCATATATAACTTAAATAATAATAAGACTTGCGCTTTATGAAAACGAAATAAAGCCTCACCTCAAATGATCATTCCGGCAAGCACTTTCAACAACAAAAAATCTCAATGATGGCTCTAAAATTAATGTTTGACACAAACAATAAAAATTTTAAACTAAAACAATGCTACAGATCTTGCGGATCAGTAAACACTTATTTTTAGGGCAACGTGGACAGTCTTGATGATTTGTTATAATATACACTATTTTTAGAATTTGAAATCTTAATTTTTTTCACAACCATGATGTTTAAGTCGAGATGACCGATTTAAATGTTTTCCACTGCTTGAATTGCAATTTTTGATGAATTATGAAGTGAGGATTTACTTATTTTGATTGGACTATAGCCATATCAAAACATTATATATAAAATAAAAAATCATATCTAATTTAGTGAATTTACATTTATAGCATTTCCTAATTTTGTTTAAAAAGCTACAAATATTTGTTTAAAATTTCTTAATTATCATTATGTGAAGGAAAAATAATAAAATGTTTAATTATTTGAAACACAGTATTTACTTATTCATAATATCTTAAGTGAAAATTCTTTAAAACAAAATATATTTTTATGTAAAACAAATATGGTTTAAGTAATTTTAATTTGAATATTACTCCCATATTATAAGTTAAATTATAAATATTTAGAATATAAAATAATTTCACCGTATGAGCAATGTTGGAAGACTAAACTTAAAATCTTAATTAATATACAAATGAATTTATATGTATAATTATACAATATGATGAATTGAGGTTATTAGGCATGGTTGGTTGCTTCTTTTTTAATTATCATTTTTAATTGAAAATACAAGATGCTTTATTATTTTGAAAAAAAAAATTTACCTGCTTATAATTTTTCGGGTAAACTTCTCTAAAATAAATATGGGTTTTATAGAAAATTTCAATGTGTACTAAGTAAATTACCTATGTTTTTTATTTTGTTTTTAATATTTATTTAAAAAACTATAAATTCCTAAGAACAATGATTTCAAATCTAATTAAAAAATGAATTTAAAAGTGATAAATATAAATTAAATTTTATAATTTCCAATGTCAAGATTAATTAACAAAATTAAATTTAAATAAATTTTTAATTATTAAATATAGTTATTTTTTATAAATTCTATACAAAAGATCACACATTTTCTTTTATTTACTTGTCACTTTGGCAATCAAATAAGTAGGTGTATATGTCTACCTAGCTTTACAATATAGATGTATAACACTTTAGAAGCGCACATATTGGGAAAGGGGCTATGGTTGTGGTGGTAACACCCCCACACCCCAGTCACCACATTGTGGTTTCCATTCCCATCACTTACACCACTCCATTAACATCTTCAAAATGCTAACTCCTAATCTACTTAAAAAAATGAGTAAGGGCCTGACTTCCCCACTGAATTACCCAAAAAAAGAAAAAGAAAGAAGAAACTCATATATAACTTAAATAATAATAAGACTTGCGCTTTATGAAAACGAAATAAAGCCTCACCTCAAATGATCATTCAGGCAAGCACTTTCAACAACAAAAAATCTCAATGATGGCTTTAAAATTAATGTTTTACACAAACAATAAAAATTTTAAACTAAAAAAATGCTACAGATCTTGCGGATCAGTAAACACTTATTTTTAGGGCAACATGGACGGTCTAGATGATTTGTTATAATATACACTATTTTTACAATTTGAAATCTTTATTATTTTCACAACCATGATGTTCAAGTCGAGATGACCGATTTAAAAGTTTTCCAGTGCTTGAATTGCACTTTTTGACGAATTATGAGGTGAGGATTTACTTATTTTGATTGGACTGTAGCCATATCAAAACATTATATATAAAATAAAAAATCATATCTAATTTAGTGAATTTACATTTATAGCATTTCCTAATTTTGTTTAAAAAGCTACAAATATTTGTTTAAAATTTCTTAATTATCATTATGTGAAGGAAAAATAATAAAATGTTTAATTATTTGAAACACAGTATTTCACTTATTCATAATATCTTAAGTGAAAATTCTCTAAAACAAAATATATTTTTATATAAAACAAATATGTTGTAAGTAATTTTAATTTGAATATTACTCCCATATTATAAGTTTAATTATAAATATTTAGAATATAAAATAATTTCACCGTATGAGCAATGTTGGAAGACCAAACTTAAAATCTTAATTAATATACAAATGAATTTAAATGTATAATTATACAATATGATGAATTGAGGTTATTAGGAATGGTTGGTTGCTTCTTTTTTAATTATCATTTTTAATTGAAAATACAAGATGCTTTATCATTTTGAAAAAAATCTTTTACCTGCTTATAATTTTTCAAGTAAACTTCTCTAAAATAAATTTGGGTTTTATAGAAAATTTCAATATGTACTAAGTAAATTATCTATGTTTTTTATTATTTTTAATATTTATTTAAAAAACTATAAATTCCTTAGAACAATGATTTCAAATCTAATTAAAAAATGAATTTAAAAGTTATAAACATAAATTAAATTTCATAATTTCCAATGTCAAGATTAATTAACAAAATTAAATTTAAATAAATTTTTATTTATAAATATAATTATTTTTTATAAATTCTATACAAAAGATCACACCTTTTCTTTTATTTACTTGGCACTTTGGCAATCAAATTAGTAGGTGTATATGTCTACCTAGCTTTACAATATGGATGTATAACACTTTAGAAGCGCACATATTGGGAAAGGGGCTATGGTTGTGGTGGTAACAGCCCCACACCCCAGTCACCACATTGTGGTTTTCATTCCCATCACTTACACCACTCCATTATCATCTTCAAAATGCTAACTCCTAATCTACTTAAAAAAATGAGTAAGGGCCTGACTTCCCCACTGCATTACCCAAAAAGAGAAAAAGAAAGAAGAAACTCTTATATAACTTAAATAATAATAATATCATTATAAAATATCAATAGGTTATGTATTTCCTAATGTGTATGCTCCTTCAACTAAAACTCTTATATGTTTTTTTAAAATAAAATAAAATTTCAGTTCTTTTCTTTAAAATAGACATCGGATTATAGATCCTTAAATTTTAGAACTATGAAATGCTATTAAGTAAGAAAAAAAGTATTTTTCAAATTATAACATTAAAATCATGATTTTTTAAACCAGTTTTAAATAAATTCTACGTTCATGATTGCTTTTGGAAAATAGACTTCACACAAGTTGAACGGGTAGTACAACATTGTGCCATCACATAAATGACATATTGTACTAATGTAAATTAATTAGAACCAAACCTACAATGTAGTATAGTAAAACCCCAATAAAGAGCTTCAATTATTTTAGTATAAAATTATTGTTTTGGAAATTGTATTCATATAAGTTATTAATTTATCATTTTTCATATATTGAATATAGCTATAATATAAAAATATTTAAATTGTTATTTATATGTTATAATTATGACTGATAAATATATAAGTTATAAATATACATCTGGAAATTATAACTACTAACTTATAAATATTTAAATTGTTTTTATAAGCTATAATAAATTATAATTCATATTAAAAAAATTGATTAATAAATCTACATGGCTTCAAAAATACAAAAATAATTACAGGCATACCTACAATATAATATGAAAATACTACAATAAAAAACTTATAATCTTCTACAGAATTAAAGCATAAAGCCCCTACATTAGGTGTAGTGTACATTATTGGGTTTATGTAGCCTTAAAAGGCCTTATGAGTGTGTATTGAAATACTTTTATTATAGTGAAACATAAATTCAGTGGAAATGCGGTCCCTCGAGGACCATACTAAGCGAATGATGTTTGCTTATACCGGACTGTGCTTATCGATCTAGGCTAGTCGATTGAAAAACCCAAGGTACCTGGGCATAAAGAATTAACCGATGAGGGTTTTGGGTTAGCCCTTGATGAGGTCGGAGCTTATACCTAGATGAGAGAGCCGATGGACTGTATGACCCTTGTGTGTGATGGTAGGCCTACTGAGACGGGGGTCAAAACCTCATCCACGTTCTATCACACGGCATATATATTGATAGATCGTTCAAAAAAGCCAAATATCCACTTTTGGGTGAAGCGTATGCATGTGCGAGAAATACCCCTATACACCATAGAGCTGTGGTCGCAATAAGTCGTGATGACCTTGACTTGTCTCTATGGGAGGACCTGTAATCCACATACTGAGATTGTGACCCCTTGATTCATCGACCTAACTTTGGTGATCCGCTAATGCGCCCTTGCATGGACTATGGGTCATGGGAAACACTGGGTCGGTTCGATAAAGCTAGTGTGGTCAGTAATCCACAGTTGAAGGTGGAGTACCCCATTATTACAAATTGAATTCCTAAAACCATATGGATCATTTTCCCACCTTATTAATTTAATTGTGTTCATTTTATTATTGAAATGATTTTAGTTTTATTATTTGAATTTTTATAGATCTCTCAATATTTTAATTATGATTTTTGGATTCTAAAAATACAGTTATTGATTTTACAAAGTTGAAAAAATTCAAATATATATTAATTCGTTTTATTTAATTTTAAAATTTTTTTATAAAATTCCATGGGGGCCTAAAGTACACATGGGCCCACATATGGCATGTGGGTGGGGGCCCACATGTGCCACAAAGGGGTGGCACGTCCCACCCTTTGGATTGTCTTTAATTGCTTTGTGCTCAAGACTTTAAGTTAAGGTAAGTTTGATTTGTGGCAAGTGGTCAAATCTTGGAAGGGAAATATTGACCATGGCTTTATTTGTTTTATAGCAAGTTTGCTTTAAAGGGATATGGTCACTTTGAATAAATAGTAAATATTGACCTTATCTTATTTATATTTGGTAGTATTTATTTACTTGATAATATTTGACATATCCTTGTGGAATATGTGATATGGATCATACAATTTTATGGAATGCATGATATTTATTTTAGTTAAATATATTGATGGGAAAATGGTTTAAGAAAAGGGGGATAATGGTTCAAGCACCTTCCATAAATGTTGATGGCCCATCTATGGAATGGATGGCTCAGATCTCTTACCCCACAAGTCACCTTGATTAACGGTCTATATTCAATCTCATGAAAGAGGCAAACTATGGGAAAACCCTAAGAAACCCTAAACCTAAATATCCACTATAAATAGGGATACTCTCCCCCCAATCTCCACACAACCTCTCTCTCTCCCATAACCTCTCACTCTCTCTCCTCCATATTTCTCTATCTAATTTTCTCTCTCCAAAACCTTAGATAATACTCTCTCTCATCTATAGACCTAAGTTAATTTTAATGGTTGAAAAAATTAGAAGGAGCCTAAGTTAATTTTTGGGGGTTAAGGTTTAGTAGAGATTTTAAGCGGTGGTTACCTAGTTTGGCCGAAATCAGCTATCTCGGTTTGAGATTGAAGCTAGACCACATATCTCGGGCCATTGGATGTCGTGACTCGGTGTGGGATGTAAAAAATTCGGTTGAGGTAATCTCCAGCGTCTTTTCTTTTATTTGTTTGTTTTTTTATTTTTTATTCTCGAGCACAGTATTAGGCTGCATGAATGACATCAAGTAGTTGAGATTTATTTTATTGATGTGTTATTTATTTTTTGAATTTCTATTGTTTGTAATAAGACCATCTGTGAGTGATCTTGTTGCCAAAATTATAAGGGGTGATTATTATTTAAAAAAAAAATTATATTTCCCCGACAAAAGATCACATAGGTCTTTCTTTCATACATATCCCTTTAAAATCTATAATGAAACAGTATGTCCATTTTAAATAAATTCTACATTCGTATTGACTCCTTTAAAATAAGTTCCACACAAGTCAAGCGGGTAGTACAACATAGTACCAACATAAGAATGATACATTACACTACTATAAAAGTAATTAAAAAACTAGATATGTATCATATAGAAGCCAGATTGGCTTCTACATTTAAACTCTATAATAAAACAATGTGTCTAGTTTGAATGAATTTTATATTTATGTTAAATTTTTTAAAACAGTTGGGGGTAGTACAAAATAATGACACCACAAAAACGACACTTTTAACTGCTCTAGGCAATAGTTTACTTAAAATAAATACTTTTTAAAAATAATTTGACACAAGTTGAATATAGTGCCACCACGAAAAAGACACATTCCACTGTTCTAAACAGTAGTTTACTTCATATTAATATTAGTTGAATGTTAACTTTGAATCTTAATCAATTATTTACACCTCTATAAGTATAGTATCAATTTTTCAGTCAAATTATAAAATTTTAGTTTTTAAGTTTCATTTGTTCTAATTCAATATAAGTTACAAGGGTTATTCTAACATATTTTTACAATGGAAAATTTTCACTATTGCTTTTCACTAGGTATCTCTAGAGCCACTTAGCATTAACATCTAAACTCATCGCACAAGTTAAGCTGGCAATATCACCACGACGAACATATCTCATGTCATCCTATGATTTTTACACCAAAAATACATCTTATGATAAAATTTGATGGTGCACCTTACTTTGATTGTTTAAGGTTGCAACCTTTTGTAAACCACACCCTTATAAAAAAACGTTTTAATTTATTTTAAAAGAATTCAAATATCATCCATAACACATGGATTCCGCCTTTGAAGCTATAAAGGGGGAAATAATAGGTATACGTGTGATTTGCAAAAAACTTACATACTTCTATAATTTTAAAAAAGGATTGCATACTATGAGACCATTTATCTTTAGTACAAGAAGGTCACAATTAATCCTAACCATTAGTATCCAATTGGATGGCTTGAGATATGTTATGAAGTTCAAGAAATTTTTTGTTGGGTTTTGAGTTTAGTCATACGTACATTTACAACCATTTAATTTGAAATTTGATGGACAAGATTGGTTGCGACCTCCTTATACTAAAAGTAAATGGTCTCTTATTAGAGAATGTGATGGTGCTTTTATTGCAGCATTTTCAAAATCTTTTGGATCGCTTTCAATAATTATGCATAATTTTTTGCTATTGAAGAATGTCTTACTCTAACCATTATGTTAAAGTGTTTTCCTCTTTAAATTGAAAGTGACTCAACCTTGCTCGATAATATTATTTATGAATGCTGTCAACCTCATTGAAAATTATATACAGTTACAACAAATTATAAACAACGTCTTTATTATCATGGGTGATTCATTACCTACATTTTTTTTAGGCTAACATGGTAGCTCATATTCTCGTAAAGATAGTCACATGCCATTTGCTAGCTATTGTTTGGCTTTTTCATCTTCCGAACTTTATTTTATTTTCTTTGCTTTATTTCGTGATTTATCAAAGGTGTCATGTTCTAGGGTTATAAAGAAATGAGTTATAACTTTATTTATTTTAAAATATTAATAAAAACCGGGCAAGGGCTTTCCCATGACTTACGAAAAAACACAATAAATAAATAAATAAATAAATAAATAAATATATATATATATATATATCTTTGAATGCTTGTCCTTAAAAGTGGAATATTACTATAAAGGGCACCCAAAAATCTGGCGAGAGATATTTGTTCTCTCTTTGGACACAAAAATCCAGATATCCCAAAACATCAGTGGACCTAAACTCATCCAACAAAACCCCTTCCTCTCTTCGTCTCAACTGGGCCGCCTCTTTATTTTTTGGCTCAAATCTTGCGGTACCCTCTCTTTTCCTTCTGAGAATTAATGGCGGCCGCTTTTTCAGTTACAGGGGCCATCTTCTCTGCTCACCCCACCACCCCTTTTCTCCAAAAGAGGCACACACAGGGCCAAGTTCACCTTCTTCCATGGCCACTCCGCAAAACCATGAGCTTTTCTCTTATCCCCACCTTTTCGGTTGCTCGCAGTCGTGGCATTTGCCTAAACGTGAGGGCTGCTTCAGCTGCTACTGTGGAGTGTGATGTTAGAGAAAAAGAGGGTTTGGACATTGCTAAGCTTGGTATCTCGGAAGAGATTGTCTCCTCGTTGTCTCGAAGGGGAATTACAGAGCTCTTTCCTATACAGGTATGGATTTTCGATTTTGTTTTTGTTCTTATTTTGGGTGGGAATACGTTTTTATTTTTCTTGTTTAACTGTTTTGCCGTTTGTGTGTTCGACTTAATGGCAGCGCTTCTATCTTTACCTGTATCCATTTCTCTTTATCGTATGCGACACTGTAATAGTGAGTGAAACTTTAACAGCATAGGTGCTGCATATGTCTTACAGTGTAAACTACAATACCATTCACGTATACTAGCATTTGAATCTCTTTTGTTGTTTCTAGCTTGTGGTGCGTTGGAACTCGAGAGTTCCTTTCGCCAGCATCTTTTCGTAGGTTACCCTGAATACCTTCTCAAAAGAAAATGGTTATAATACTCTTTTGTCTCCAATTATTTTGATTTGAGTGCTACTCGTCCTCACAAATTTAGCTAACAAATATATAACACTGTGTACTGTTCCTTACCTATGTCAAGTTTCTAGATTTGGACTGGATGGCATTTTTTCATTCATATGAACTAAGCAATGCTCAATTAAAAGAGTTCTGGGAAATTTGTTATTTATGAATGCATGTCAAATCTAGAGTTTTAGCTTGTGAATCCATTATATTGGTAGATTTTTTGAATGATGTAGGAGGCAATGAAACTGTTGGATACTATCTCAAATGTTTAAGCCTCTGCTATAAATTGCAGAGAGCGGTGCTGGTGCCGGCAATGGATGGTCGTGATATGATTGGGCGGGCTATAACGGGATCTGGAAAGACTCTGGCCTTTGGAATTCCTATATTGGACAAAATTATTCGACATAATACTCATCGCAGGTTAGAGAAAACCCTCCTACAGCTTGAGATATTTTATACTCATCCTGTAAACTGATGTGCTCTTGTGTCTTAAGATATATTATTGCTTATTTTTTGCTGTTGATTTTGGTACTATTTTATTTATGAATGAGAAATGTAGTACACGATGGACAGAGATTGGACCGTCAAACCAAGACTAACTGCTTTAACTTCTGAATTATTTTCTTCTTCCCTAAATTTGTAAATGATCTTCAAAAGGATAACTATGGCTCACTTTTCAATAGAAATTTTATCTGATTTGATTATATATGGGGTTTAATTGGTTGCACATTAGTACTTACTTTTTCTTTTCTTTTTTTGACATATTAACTTTATAGGAATGGAACCCTTTGTTAAAAGTATTTATTGATGAAGTGAATGTATGATCAGTGATGAAAAAGTCGGCCGCCCGGCCTAGGCGGCCTGGCCAACAAACCGCATAGGTGTACCTACGCAGTGGGGTCTGGGCAGGCATGCTTAAAGTAGGTGCCTAGGCTGGTCTGGGCGCCCACCTAGTGCAACCCCTTAAAAAAAAAAACAAAATTAAAATCTACCCAAGCAAAAATTAGGCATGTGCATTACCCTTCCCTCTCTCTCTCTCTCACTGCTCTCTCTACATATGAGGAGAAGAATAAGATACACTCCAAGTGTTCGATACACGACCTCTCTCTCTCTCTGATGCACATATACATACACAAGATACACATGGACCCATATGCTCCATCGTTACATGTATGAAGAAGAAAACAAAGAAGATGACCTTTCTCTCAAAAAAAAGGAGAAGAAGGTGACCTTTAAATGTTTGACGCGAGGTCCCTTTCTCTCACAGACTATCTCTCTCTCTCTCTCTCTCTACATATTAGAAGAAAAAGAAGAACATCCTCCAAGTGTTCAAGACCTCTCTCTCACAAATACAGATCCAAAAGAAAAAAAAGAAAGAGGATGATCTTTAAGAATTGCGAGGCCTCACGCACACAGGTGTGGGCACACACACACACATACACACACACATGCACAAAAAACACACACAAAACAACATATGGCCCCGACCCTAACCCCATTACTTGGGCGGCCGCCTCCGCCTTTTTTAACATTGTATATGCCGAAGTCATCCTATATTTTGTTTTAAATCATGATGTCACAAATTATTATAGTCAGTGGCATACATGTAAAATAATATATATATATATATATATATATATATATATATTGAAAATCATTTTTTTATTTTTTAATATTGTGGTTTATTTTTTAATATTGTTAATCTAATGATAATAAAATTATCTAAAAAATTTGGCAAGAAAAACGATCATTCTATGGCCTAGATCTAAGCATCTCACAAAATGGATGGTCTATGTTAATTGGTCTAAACAAATACTTTCTAGGTTGTGTTTTCAAATTTTTCTTTTTTGTGATTGTTCATTAGAATGAAAAGAGTGTATATTTTAAAATTTGGATCAAACAAATGGGCCTAACATAGTTTTTGAAGGTTGTTGCATCATATTACTATACAACTGTTGCATGAAATCACTGCCCATATATATATATATGTGGAAGATACTACAAAATGCCTATAGGCGAAAATGAACATTGATTTTGCCTACCCTCATCACCATCCAAACTTCATCGCACGGTCACAGTTGTTCAGTTGTGTTTCAATTTTCATTTTTTTTACTAATCGGAATGATCTGAAATTTGGAGTGTGTGTACATCTTAGTAAGGAGCACTTAATAAAAATATAAAAAAAATAATTTGC
>NW_006495813.1:1392197-1405728 GCF_000471905.2 Amborella trichopoda | reverse complement strand
GATTGTCTACAAAGAGACCATTTATCTTTTGTACGTGGAGGTCACAATCATTCTTGTCCCTTAAATTTCAAAATAGGTGGTTGTAAGAGTATCATTGAATAGACAGTTCCAAAAGAAAAATTCTTGGACTTCGTAACTCACCCCAAGCCATCCAATTTGATATCTAATGAGTAGGAATGTTTGTGACTTTCATGTACGTAAGATAAATGGTCTCTTTGTAGACAATCCCTCTTTCTCTCTCTATATATATATATTCAATAAAAGAGGCACGTAAACCTTAGTTTTAGAACCTAAGTTTTTTGACTTGCTTGTCTCTCTTCGTTGTTCTCAGTCTCTCTCTTGCTCTCCATGCGAAGCTTATCTATCGTGTTATCAAAGCTGGTTCAGAACCCTAGATCTTCAAGGCCCTTCAAGGATCTTCTCATAACATCTTCGTCAGTTTTCTTTCAGCAAACAGCAGCCATCTTCAACTCTCTCTAAAGCAAACAAAAACCATCCTTTTCCTCATAACTTTAACACAAGGTTCTCTATCTCCACTTTGCCTTACCTTGTTAAAAATCTTATGGGTGTGTTTGTTAACAAGAAATGGGCGTGTCCACAAAACAGTCACAAGTCCGTGTTTGTTAGGTGGGAGTGCTGTAGTATTTGGAAAGTGTTGATACCCATATAGCCCGCTATTTGGGATACCGCATCTTCAATGGCTTCCCATTGAAGCAATGAAGATGGAAAAGCCCAAACCCACTCTCTCTCTACACCTTTCAATGGCTACGAGTCCTTCTCAACTCCACTCTCTGTACACCTTTCGAGTCCTTCTCAACTCCACTTTCGAGTCCTTCTCAACTCCACTCTCTCTACACCTTTCCACACTTGTCTCTCTATTCCATATCTCTCCATTCTCTCTACACCCTTTCTCCACTGCACTGTCTTCTCTGCACTCTGCACTTCCCCTTCTCTTTAAGAAAACCCTTTTTTGGAATCTTTTGTCTCTCTTCCCTTTCCCCTCGAAGAAGCCCTCTCTCCACTCTCTCATTGTACCATTTTAACCAACCCTTCTCTCCACTCTCAAATGAGCCCCTCCTCTCTCCTTTCTCTATTAAAAATATCAACAAGGAGAGTCTTATTCTAGGAAGGTAGATTGGTGAGACAATTCGATGATAGGAGCAATGCCAAACTTGGCAAATAAAAAATGCATTTTTCAAATAAAAGAAGGGATTACACCAATAAAGCGTAGTCTATGGTAAAATTCATCATATAATTTTAAAATAAAAATTAGTAAATGAAATATTGTTGGGGTTATGTGGCCATTTAAAGGCTTTATGAGAGTATGTATTAAAAACATATGGTGGAATGTTGGTTCCAGTGGGAGTGTGGTCTACATTGGACTGTGAGGCATTTTTGATGTCTTATGGGGCCTGGACTTATCCTCAGGGAGGAACTTGTATTCTATGGACTAGGATCGTATCTCTTTCATTTATTAACTGACTTTGATAGTCCAATCATGAACCCCCCCTATGGGCTATGGGTCATGGGAACTATTAGGCCAATTTGAGAAAGTGCAATGAGATACGATCTCTAGAATGGATGGAGTCCTCAGTATATTTATTGTAATCCTAACTCTATGGATCCAATTCCTATCACATCTTCTTAGATATGCTTAAATATCTTTTAATTATTTTTTAAATAATTAGAATGAATTTTTAGACCTCTCTAGGTATTTTGCATTACTAAAAATGATTTTTAAATAAGGAGAAATCAATTTTCTGGATTTATTTTAATCAGATTGAAAAATAAAATATTTAGATGTTTTATGAAATTATTTTATTATTTGAAAATAATGTTTAAGACATCGGGGGCCCATTGGGGCTCATTGGGCTGGCCAATATATGGAGCGTGAGGCCCATATGTCTTCTCACCCAACATGTCTTTACCCAACATGATCTAAGGAATGAATAGATGAAATCTACTCACCCAACATGTCTTCAAGATCAAAGGTTAAGATTAAATTTCATAACGATGGCAAAACCCTAGCTTTTATTCTATATAAACAAGCTATGGGGGAGAGGGGTTTCATTCTCTACACCCTAACTTTCTCTCTCTATCTGTGAGCCTCAAGGGGGTGGCATACCCCTCTTCTCTCTCAAAGATTAGGGTTTAGAAAAGAAAGCAAGCCCTCCTAAGGGGTGGCACGCCAAGGCCACATAGCCTAGCCCTAGATTTTGGCCTTATGCTCATGTGTCGAGCCTTGGTTAAGGATATCCCATGTTATGCTTTGTGCTGGTTTTTCCCTAGGCTTCCCAAGTTGTGAGATGAGATCTTGAATCAAGATCCCGTGTGCCATTGGTAGAGGAGGCCCGGTGTGGGGTGTACGAAATCCTCGGGCAATTTAATTTGGTTTATATTGTATTTTGAGACACTTGTGAGTGATTCGGGTGGCAATACAATAAGAAAAGATAGAAAAATTTTAATCGGTATTGATTTGCCCAATCACATAGAACACCTTTGAAATATAATCTAATGCAAAATAGTAACCTTTGTATTTTTTTTGTTTTTCATGATTTGAACTGTACATTTTTTTAGACATGTTGTGTATGACCTAGGATTTTAAAATGTCTTACATTCATCAAATATCATCTTCTCATGAAGAAAAGTTCATTAAACGATTAAAATTGGCCAATTTTTAGATCTCCAGCTTTCCAAATCCCATGTTCAAACAAACACCTAGATTCAAACAAATATGGGTTCCCAGACTTCCTAGAGTTCCAAATAGGTTATCAACACAGTCTTTGCCAATTCCAAATATAATGAAATCTAACTTCCAGAAATCTAGATACTCTCGTTTCTAGGGAATTTCCGATTTCCAGTGATCAACATGCCCAAGTTTCTCTCTACAGACTTCTTTATTGTATTTCTCTAATTTTCCGTACTTCTATTCTATTAAAAATTTAAAACCCAAAATTTCTCTCTACAACCCTTCATTCTTCTAACTCTCTAGTTTTCTTGAAAACCCTAGTTCTCTTCTCTTTTATGGTTACATATTTTTATTTATACATATTCTCATACTCTTCATCACAAAATCGTTCCAAAATCTTAAACTCTTTCTCCTTCTCCCCTTAAAAAGGCCTACTTTTCCATACTTTCTCTCCCTAGGGCATTACATGCCACTTCTCTTTCTTCTCTTTCTCTAGGGCATTACTCGCCTAATTTTCTGTCTCCAGGGCATCGCGCACCTTGTTATCCAGCAGCTTCTCCTTCTTCATCTTGATAAAATCTCAAAATTTCTCACTTGGAAACTCTAATTTTCTCTACTCTCTCTAGGATGTCACATGCCCAATTTTCTTGCCGTAGGGTATCATGTGCTCACTTTTATTTCTATAGGGCATCATACACCTAATTTCCAGTAACCTGTCACTTTCTTCTCAATTTCTATCCCAATATAGTGTATTCTTTCAACCCATTTTCTATGGTTACTACAAAGTTGACTTCATCCAACTTCATAACTTGGAAAGCTTTCATCAAACCATTCGTTTCTGGTTAGAAAGTAATGAGACATTTAGATGGTTCTTCGAAACCTCCATATCAAAATGAGATTGATGAGTCTAGGAAAACAAAGGAAGTCTCCTTCACAAACCCGGGACATGGAGAATGAGTTGCTACCAGGCAATGGGTGGATCAGTGCAATTCTCTTTGTATAAATCCTCATAGAAGTTGTTGAAATGGCCTCATCTGCTGAATTATGGAAGACATTGTATTAATCCTTCTCACAGGAGTTAGAGGCACGTGAGATGCACTTGACGCTTGCACATTAGCCATGCATCCGAGAAAAGATGGCTATCATTGAATATTATGACAAAGTTAAAGGCCTTTGTAATCAGCTTGCCATGATCCAACTATCTGTCCCTGTTAGCCTAATAAGAGATGAAAATAAAATGTTCGTCACCTCAATCATTGGTAAGCCTCCATTTCCCACATTTTCAGAGTTGTGCTTCTTGTTACTACAATATGAGTATCTTCCGTAGTCAACCTACTTCAAAAGGAACAAAGTGCACTTTCGATCAGGATATCGGGTGTGGGGTGGATCAAGACCTGTGAGGGTAACTCCAAGCACCTTCTAGTAAGTCCTCCCAGTAGATTTTATTATTTTTCAGTTTTATTTCATATT
The DNA here is from genome assembly GCF_000471905.2 of Amborella trichopoda. The sequence continues at coordinate 1,401,569 of NW_006495813.1, read as the reverse complement.
TTTTTGTGAATTTTCAGGAACATATATTGTACTCAAAACTATAGTAGAAGATTGTTTATTGTTCTTGGATGGTTTTTATTTGCTTTGGCAGTAAAAGTAAAAATCATGGGTTGTATTGAGAGTTTTAAATTTAATTACAGCAGTGTATAGTGGCCCATGTAAGTGGATATCAGGTATATTGAATAAAAGAACAAGAATTTTTTTGAATTTAATACCTTGAGTTCTACTTTGCCACTCCTTTCACTCAATATCCTCATCTCAGTTACACTCATCATATGGGTATGTTGTTTCCTAACTGCCCAATATTCCACCCCACAAAGCAAAGCTAGTCTCGCATTTGTCCTATAGAACTTCCCCGTTAGCTTCATTGGTATGCGGCAATCACACAAAATTATGATCTGTGGGATCTTGCACATAAATTCTACAATCAACAATCTCCCTCATGTTTAAGAAATTGAACAAAAAACCTATTCCTGGACTGTTGAGAAGTGCTAGTGTTTGAAGCTCCTCAATAGATTTTGGTATTATATATTATTGTGACGCCTGAAATAGAACTCTGAATATTATGAGATGTTGATATTTTAAATAACCAAACTGCCCTAATTAGTTTGAGAGGTCATTATGGAATACATACAAATCAGCACTGGGCACTGGGAGCATGTGAAAAGCTAATTGTTGATAAGGATTTATGTGGTTCTCTCCCGGGAAATATTAGCTTCAAGATTGGGAAGCCTAATAAGGGGTCCTGCAACTAAGCTATGAGCAGTTAAGGTTTCTTTGACATTTGTCCTTTACACACAAGATTGTTAGGGCCTTTCATGCTATTTATTTTCGATTTCAGCTTGCGTCTTCCGTGGATTCCATATCTAAGCTAGACAATAATAATATATGTGTCTTCATTAATCACATTGCCACTGAAGCTAATGTCTCATCAGCAATGGTAAGTTTCAGTACTATAAAGGCACATAATTTTTTAATTATAAAAGCACCTAAAATTCAGCTTATATAAAACTTTGTTTCAAGAATTATATCTAATTGTAATACAAATAAATTGTCTAATTATGTTCATGAGTCATAAATTTACAATTAAAATGTCAAGTAATAAGTCCCAGATTTAATTACAGTCCATCAACATCAGAATTGACTATTTCATAACATATAAACCTGCCTATTCATTAATTGAATGGTCTGGTTATAATTGTCACTGGTTGCGTCTATGAATTTATCTCAGTTTAATTATCAGAAACATATTTACTTGTTAGAAATGTGTCATTGTCTCATTGGACCCCACAAAAGAAAGATATGCTATATTTCCTAGTTCTTATTAAGGTCACTTCTTTCATTGTGTATCTCTTTTTTGGTTGGTGGAAGTTGCTTTGATTGTTTCTATCATGAGTCATAGTAGCAAATTTTTGTACTTCAGCTGGAATAACCCATTCACCGTAACCAGCTTTTGTTACTTGAAAATGACATTATATAAAATGGTTTTATATGAAATTATGGGCTATTACTCATTTTTTGGGGCTTCCATACCTTCCTAAATTCCATGACAATATCTTCATGTCAACACAATGATCCAAATGCTGCTCATTACTGCATCCTATGCCACCCCCTGTTTCTTTTCAATCAATGTTTAAAGAACCGGCTCAAGGTACTGAGCTGGTGGGGATGGGGGACTTCGATTGGTTCTCCATCAGGTCCCGAGGTGACTCAGGCGGCTCTCAGTTATAGGCGAATTTTCATACTTTGTTTTAGCAATTAAGGAGATAACAACCTGATTTATGCCTATCAGCTACACAGAACAAAAAAATGAAGTTATCTTGTCCCTTTGCCTTTCTCCCTGTGACTCTCTGTTTGAATTTCCATATTGCAATCTTTCATTTCCCCCCTTGTAACTCAAAAACTTGAACAAAACTTAATGGAATTCCACCAAGCACCAATAATCCAAATTCTGATAGTTTCTTTATTAAAGATCGCTTAAAAACAGAGGTAGATGTTTGACTCCCATTACCGTTCTTAGTGTCACAAAATTTTGTATATAAATGGTGTACTAGTTATAGGTTATTTGTGTATTTGGGCTCTAAGCCAAGAGAGTTTTATGCTACACATATTTTGATTTTTTCTTGGTGTTTTGTAATTTTCTTTTTCTTGCTTCTTGATCTTTTGACAATGTGACTCCGTAGGCAAAAAAGAGTTCCCTCTGCTCTGGTATTGGCCCCTACTCGGGAGCTAGCACGGCAGGTTCAGAAAGAGTTCAAGGAATCTGCCCCAAATTTGATCAGCGCTTGTCTTTATGGGGGTATTCCAATTATGAACCAAGTTCGGGTTCTTAGCTTTGGTACTGATATTGTTGTTGGCACGCCCGGTCGTATTATAGATCTGATTGAACGGGGTGCCTTAGACTTATCGGAAGTCAAGTTTGTTGTGTTAGATGAAGCTGATGAGATGCTTGCTGTTGGTTTCCAAGAGGCTGTTGAGTGCATCATGAATTATTTGCCTTCGAAGAAGCAATGCATGCTGTTTTCTGCCACTATGCCTTCATGGGTTAATGAACTCGCAAAGAAGTACTTGCGGGATCCATTAGTCATCGACCTTGTAAGTTGGTATCTAATCACTATCTCTTATTTTGAGAAATGGAGATTACACTTTAAACCAGCAGACTGTGTGAAACCATAGTCCATTGGACTCATCGCTATCCAATAACATGAAGGATGGTGATGGTGAGAGACGGCAATGTATTCTTCTTGTGGATGCCTCTTTCCTTCCATCAATGTCACTCATTTCTTTGGATGGTGCTTACTCCAGTGGACAATGGTTTACGATATCTATTTGATAAACCAAAAGATATTATACTCTCGCAGGAGTATATTGTCTATTTACTCCCTTTGGTAAAACCCCACCTAGAATTAATTTTAGGACCCCATCTAACCTGTTCTACCCATACACAGATTAACCTCAATTAAGCAAATTGCTTAATTGCACCCTCTGTGCACTTGAAAAAAAACAGAAATGAAGTAAAATCGAGATTGAATAGAGACCATATACTTTTTAGATGGTGAGATCTAAGTGTCAGAAAACTCAAATTTCAATATTTTTTTCTTTGATAATAATCATCTACTGATTCTTAGATGGTTCCCAAAATTTCAGATCGAGAAAATCTTCCAAGTAGGTCTTCTGACTAAGGATAGTAGAAGTAATATATGCTCCCAAGGGAGTGTACTTCTCCAAATATTGTACTTGACTTTTGACCTTTGGACATCAGAGTGCATGGAAGTGTTACAGCTTCACTCTTTTTTTTGGCATAGTTTTGCAATCTCAAGGTCCTGGACATGACTTTTATTCCAATCAGGTGGGTGATTCTGAGCAAAAGTTGGCTGAAGGTATCTCTCTTTATTCGGTTGCTTCAACTACTTACAGGAAGCAGAGTGTTCTCCAGTCTTTGATCACTGTAAGTTAATGAATTTGTAATATTTCTCTTTTTTCTTTTTCTTGTGCTTATTCTTGGGGAACTGACCACATGCTTTCCATGCAATGGAGATAAAATTTTCTGGATGCATGAAAGATAGCTGACTATTAGTTAGCTCCACATATATAGTCTCTGGCGTATTTCTAATCCATTCCTGATGGTTACAGTTTGTTATGTCTTTGTTTTCTTAGAATTTGGATTGAAGTTCAAATTTCCATTTAGTTGTAGCTGATACAGATGCCTAGAGTAATCTGAATTTGTATATTGATACTTGTAGAACAAGCATTAGTATGATCTAGTTTTATTTGGTTATGGTAGCAGTAGCAATAGAAGCATTGGCATAGTAGCAGTCGTGGTTGTTATTGTTTTTGTTGTGGTGGTCTTGGTGATAGTGATAGTACAGTTGTGGTTTTTGCTGTTGCAGTAGCAGTAGTATTTGTGAGTTTTGGGGCAGAATGGGTTGGCTTCACCTTTCATGCTTTGGTGGGAGAATTCATCATATCCTATCTTCCGTTTTTGTTTTTCATCTTCCTTGTGCTGGTTTCTTCTATCAACTTAATTGCAACCATTCTGTTTTGGCATTCTATGGGCTCTTTATAAAGTACTGCAAAATGCTGGTTGTGTAGAAATTTGCACAGGGAGGGAAGTCCATAGTTTTTACGAGGACCAAGAAAGATGCTGAAGTTCTTTCGAGAACCATGGGTTCTACTCTAGGAAGCAGGGCTTTGCATGGGAACATGCAGCAGTTTCAAAGGGACAGAACCCTAGCTGCTTTTCGAGATGGCCACTTTAATGTGCTGGTAGCTACAGATGTTGCTGCTCGTGGGCTTGACATTCCAAATGTCGATCTGGTAATTTACTTTACATATGTGGAATTTGAACTTTATATGGCCTTCTAGAAATAATCAACTTTTTTTTGCTTTATGAGTAACCTAAACATAATTACATAATTAAATACGACGACGCCCTCTGTGTTCAGGTAATTCATTTTGAGATACCAAATACATCAGAGATTTTTGTCCATAGATCTGGGCGAACTGGACGTGCTGGAAAGAAAGGCACTGCAGTGCTTATTTATACTGAAGATCAACGCCGCACAGTCAGGCTAATTGAACGTGATGTTGGCTGCAAGTTTGAAGAGGCAAGTTTCTTTATGATGGGCAATCCGATGAACTATTTAAAACCATTGTGCCACTTTAAGTTTCACTTATTCTTTTATTCTCTTGGTAGTTAGATGCTTCATTTGAAGAGAGGCATCATTATTCATGAAACTCTCTACGCATGCTTACACAACATGTTTTTTTTTTTTAAATTATTTATTACTTCAACCATAAAACTTCATTCAAAAGAATTCGTAAGGTGATACCAAAATTAGGTATATTAACTGAGGTCAGTGACCACCAAAGTTTGTTGATGGACACCCCTTTTAGCTAGTGAGTCTGCCTCCATAATGGCCTCACGAAAACAATGACAAATATCAACCGACATTGAAGAAATGAATACTTTGATCTCATTCAGCAATGGATGCAGCTGCCAAAGAGGTATGGCTTCTCCTTTACTCCAAGCGATGAATATTTGCAGAATCTCCCTCGACAACTTTATGACCCTTCATCCTCGAAAGTAATCTAATGGCTTCTAGCATTGCCTGTGTCTCCGTCTCATAAATAATAGCCACACCACAAGGACCTTAGTAAGTGAGTAATGTTCTTCTTTGGGAATCTCTAATTAATCCACCAAAACCAGCCATACCAGGAATCCCAAAGGAAATACCATCGAAGTTTAACTTAATAAAATTTAGCCGTAGAGGGCCCCAAATCGCATGCCTTCTAATTGGAGCTATTGAAAGCTTAGAAACCTCCAAAGGATTAAAAATCACTTGATCAAAAGTTACTAATCTTCCATCTTTATGAATCTTCATCCACTCACCTGCCAGTGCCAATATATTGGATTTTAGTGTAGTACCTTCCAATGAGATACCTTCAAAGACCCTCTATTCCTCTCCTATATTGCTAGGCCACAAAGATATCCAAATCTCAGTACCGTGCTTAGAGAGACGTGGCGAGCTCCATTGGAGCGGAAGAACACCCGAACTCGATGGGAGGTGAATAGATAAATTTAGCAGCTTCCTACGCCAATTCTCCCATAACCTCAAAATAAAAGGGCCATGAAGAAATAAGTGATCAGTAAATTCATTGTCACTTTTACAAAGAATGCAAACATTCACAATAAGAAGGCCTCTCTTACGAATGTTGTCAATTGTGGACAACTTCGCTTGGCAAGCAACCCAAAGAAAGACCTGTACTTGCAACGGATTGTGCAGCCTCTAAATACTATTCAGATTTAGCTTGTCCACTCTACCCCGTTCCCCATCAAGCATCATATAAACTAATTTAACTGAAAAAGCCCCTGAATTTGTAAGGTCCCATATAAGACTATCATCCTTGGAAGTACACCAATGAGCATATTGAATTAAGTCCATTAATTGCTGAAACTCATTAATAAAAGAGTCCGACATTCTTCTATACCTACAACACACATTAATAAAAGAGTTCGACATTCTCCTATACCTACAACACATTAATAAAAGAGTCCGACATTCTCCTATACCTACAGCAGCTGTTTAGAGAGACCCGGTGAGCTCCATTGGAGCGGAAGAACACCCGAACTCGAGGGGAGGTGAATAGATAAATTTAGCAGCTGCCTACTCCAATCCCATAACCTTAAAATAAAAGGGCCATGAAGAAATAAGTGATCAGTAGATTCATTGTCACTTTTACAAAGAATGCAAACATTCACAATAAGAAGGCCTCTCTTACGAATGTTGTCAATTGTGGACAACTTCTCTTGGCAATCAACCCAAAGAAAGACCCGTACTTTCAACGGATTGTGCAGCCTCTAAATACTATTCAGATTTAGCTTGTCCACTCTACTTCGTTCCCCATCAAGCATCATATAAACTGATTTAACTGAAAAAGCCCCTGAATTTGTAAGGTTAAGACTATCATCCTTGGAAGTACACCAATGAGCATATTGAAGCAAGTCCATTAATTGTTGAAACTTATTAATAAAAGAGTCCGACATTCTCCTATACCTACAACATGCAGACGATTGAGGGTTAGTATCCTCCTCCTAACCTCTAAGACAAAGGCAAGGGGATTTGGACCTTAGGAAAGACCTCTGGGAACGCATCTTTGAGGGCCACTTCTCCAAGCTATCTATCCCACCAAATGGAGGTATGATCACCTTTACCCACAAGCTTACTACTATGTTGCAGGTAAAGGGACCTGTAGTAATCAATGACCTTCCAAATAAACGACAAGTTAGCTTTAGATTGAGGGCTTTTAACCAATCCAATAATAGAAGCTTCCCCATACTTTTCAGCATATAGTGTATATAATTCCTATGAAACATTTGTGATGAGTGTGACAGGCAAGTGGTAGATTTTTTATGTGGTTTTCTTAAGGATAATTGTTACAGTTGAACTCATTTTGCTGGGATTGGCTTTTCCTCAAGCAGAGCCAGAATCATAGTCGCTAGTTTTGTTTTTAAAGAAACTCCTGGCAGGTTGGTGAATCTCATTTCTGGGTGGAGATCTTGTCAGAATAGTTTTTTGGCAAGGTAAACTTTGTGAAAATGTTTTTAGGTGTTCATGGTACTGTGTGGTATGCATATATGTTTGATAATATAAATAATTCATATGCCATAAGGTTTGCGATTGTTAGAATCACTCTGATTTCTTAACAATTCGGAGTTACTAGTACAGTGAGTCTCACATCCCTCTTAACCATCTTATACCCTTCTCTCCTAAATTGCATAAAATAAAATTCCTTTTTGACCTCACTGCTGACACTGTTTATTCTCAGTTGCCAAAAATCAAAGATGTTGGGAGTATACCTGATAACTTTGAAGAGAGCCCACGTGGAGGGTTTGTTGATAGGGTAAGAAGCCGCTTTGATCGTCCTTCCAATTCTGGTGTAACTCATTTTGACAGTTATAGAAGCTCGCAAGGAAGTCGTTACGATACTGCCGATGAAACCAGAGGCCGTGGTTCTAGAGACTTTGACAGCTCAAGAAGGGGCCAATTTGGAGGATACGAAAGCTATGAAAGGACCCCATTTTCAAGTAATAGAGGGAGATCACATTGTCAGCCTGCGAATCAAAGAACCCAATTTGGTGGCTCCTCTAATTTTGGGAGCAAACGTTTTACTGAGAGAGGAAAGCATTATAGTGAGAGAGAAGGTGCATCTGGATCGGGATGGGCCTCAAGATCTTTTGCGCAAGCGAATGAGAGAGAAACATCCTTATCTGATATGGCTTTTAATGATGCCTTTGGCCATCGAAGGCAGCAGAGAAGACCCACATTTGGGAATGACAGATCAGATGATATAGAGATGTTTGATGTATTTGGGGATCGTTCCAAATCAAAAAGAAGGCAAGGGCTCCGGGGCAAAAGCTCAATTGATTCTGACTTGGAAGACTGGTAGCTAAGAAATTTCAGGTGGGTTCGTTCTTTTATTTTGTAACCATGCATGTGAAATTGTTTCCTCTCTTCATCTCTTAGGTAGGTCTGATTTGAGATACCTTCCATATTTATGAATTTTCTAACGATGCAGTATTTCTATTATCTTCTAATATATTCCATTGGAATTTGCATTTACTGCAGTTTTTTTGTTGATACAATTACTTGAAGTGGGAAAAGTTGGGCGACTCTATTTGGTGATTACGGTGAAATTGGTCGATGAGAGCCATGTCATGCCACATAAGTTGGATCGTGGTTGGTGACAAATTCTCTCCAGTACCAGTCATGTAAACACTCCCATATTGGTAACTGAGGAAACATGTGAGTTCTATGATCTATCTCAGGAGCACTGGGCTTCAACAAAATTACATAGCTTGTAACTTGGTTTATATATTGAGGTCTTACTATTATGCAGTCAATATATTCAGCTTTTGGTGTGATTTGCAACCCCTTTCTTTTGTGTTCAGTTTCCAGCATCTCTCTCTCTCTCTGTGCATGTGTGCCAGTGCGTACATTGCGTGCACATGTGTGCCACTGCGTACATTGCGTGCACATGTTGGTTTGTGGTCAACTTCCCTAACTTGTGTTCACATGAGATCTCTGTGTGCGTTAAGGGGGAGGTGTGCATTGATGCATTTCTAAAATTTTTAAGGAAAAAGTTTATATAACGTTGCAATCTTAACGGTAGAATTAAGGTGCACCTCATAAATTTATGGGAAAAGGATGTTTCAATGTTAATTGATCATCTCGCCATCGAGATGTATGGTTAAAAAAAGTTCAAAAAATAGTACATTTTGCAATATATTGTGGATGGTTCATTTTCAAGATTTTTATGTGTTTATTGATCTACTTGATTTGAATCGTTTAGAATTTGATAATTAGATATGAAAATCGATTCTCAAGCTTTTTTTTTTTTTTTCATACTTTTTTCCAGCTATTTGGAATTAGTTTATACAATTCATGGTCTGCTATATTATTCTATCAAGGATCATACCTTTGGATTTAGGAGTTATAGAAAATATTTACAAAATTTTATATTGACTGCTTGTCTAACACAACTTGCTTTTACTTGCTCTTGGGACTCGTCAAGGGAAAGTTTAGTGTCTTCATCCTTTTTAGACCAATACCAAAATTGCATCTTATGATAAAATTTGTAAGCAAAACTTTAACATTGTAAACTTATGCAAGCAATACCCTTTAACTAAAAGTTGGTATTCTGTTCAGGAAAATTGTTTCATGGATTGCATTTCTACATATGCGGTCCAGAAAGTGTAAAGCATCCATCTTAAAGATGGATGCAAGTAGGTTTTCCATTTAAAAACAATGGAAACTAACAGTTCAAATGTTTCTTTTACTAGAATTATTATTTCTAATTTTTAAAATTTAT
>NW_006495813.1:1357193-1377840 GCF_000471905.2 Amborella trichopoda | reverse complement strand
GGAAATATCACTATTTATTAAAAACAGACTATTTTTCAGGAAGACGATGTCACTTACACACAAAACTTATAAAATAAAGATCCTGGACGGAAATATCACTATTTATTAAAAACAGACTATTTTTCAGGAAGGCGATGTCACTTACACACAAAACTTATAAAATAAAGATCCTGGACGGAAATATCACTATTTATTAAAAACAAACTATTTTTCAGGAAGACGATGTCACTTACTTATAATCACTCACGAAATTGATGCTTTTTGTGTATGTTGGTTGGAGCACTAAAAGGCCGCCCGTTTACAGTAGATCTTATGGAATCAGTATGCACAAGAGCTCAGTGATAAAAGTTTCAGTTAAAAAGACGCATCTCATGGTTATACCATAGGAAGGTGCCACATTTAATTTACTTACACGTCATAGTGGATTGTCAAGGGCCAACACGTAAGAGAAACTACAAGCCACGTTATAAGATAAGAAAAGCTTAAGTCAAAAGCTTTTGAAAATAGTGATGGTCCCTAAGGACCATCATGCTCATATGGACCATCACTTATTAAAAGTTTATTGTCCCTTTTTTTTTTTTTTTTGAAAGTTTAGGATTGTTACACTGTGTGACCCTTGTGTGTGGTGGTGGCCTACTGAGACGGCCAAAACCTTATCCATGTTTCATCACACGGCATGCATATTGATAGCTCGTTTGGGAAAGCCAGATATCCACCTTTGGGTGAAGCGTATGCATATGCGAGAGATACCTCTATGCACCATAGAGCTGTGGTCACATCAGGTCGTGGTGACATTGACTCGTCTCAAGACCTGTAATCCACAGACTGGGATTGCGATCCCTTGATTCATCGACCTGACTTTGGTGAGCCACTAATGAGCCCCTGCTTGGATTGTGGGTCATGGAAAACACTGGGTTGGTTCGATAGTATGGTCTGTAGTCCACAATTGAAGGTGGAATACCATGTTATTATAGATTGGATTCTTAAAATCATATAGATCTTTTTCCCATCATATTAATTTAATTATGTTCATTTTATTATTGAAATGATTTTAGTTTTATTATTTGAATTTTATGAATCTCTCAATATTTTATTTGTGATTTTTTTATTTATAAAAATACAGTTATTGTTTTTACAAAGTTATAAAAATTTAAATATATAGTTTAAATTATTGTATTCAATTTTAAAAATAATATTTTTTATAATATTCCATAGAGGCCTATAGTGCACATGGGCCCACCATATGACATGTGGGTGGGGGATGGGGCACATGTGCCACAAAAGGGTGGCACGCCCCACCCTCTTTGGATTCTCTTGTTTGCTTTTAAGATAAGGTTAGTTTGATTTGTGGCATGTGGTCAAATCTTGGAAGGGATATATTGACTATCGCTTTATCTATTTTGTAACAAGTTTCTTTTAAAGAGATATGATCAATTTGAATTGATATGGATCTTATCTTATTTATATTTAGTAGTATTTATCTACTCGATATTATTTGACATATCCTTATGGAATATGTGACATGGATCGTGCAGTTTTATAGAATGCATGATATTTATTTTATTTAAATATATTGATGGAAAAATGGTTTAAAAAAGGGGGATAATGGTTCATGCACATTCCATAATTTTGATGGCCCATCTATAGAATGGATGGCTCAGATCTCTCATCCCACAAATCACCATTGATCGATGGTCTATGTTCAATCTCACATGAAGAGGCAAGCTAAGGAAAACCCTAAGAAACTTGAATCTCATTCAAATCCTATAAAAAGGGATTGTTTCTATCCAAAAATCTCTACACAGTATCTCTTGTACCTAATTCTCATCATTTTCTCTCATATCCCAAAAAGGGGGCATGCACCACTCTCTCATGTTTGATCTCTCTCTCTCCTACATTGTGAAAGAACATAAGGGTTTAGGTTATCGAGTTCTTCTCTCATATCTCTCAAATATGGATTACGGCTAAAGGCTTTAGGGTTTAGCAACAAGAGAATCCATCTCTCTCAAACTAGGTTGCTAAGAGAATTCACCTAGGGTTTGAGTTTGTGATCAAATGGGTTCATGATCCATTGGTATGGCTTGGCCGAAATTTGCTTTTCTGGTTCGAGATTGAAGCTAGACCGTTGATCCCGTGCCATCGGATGGTGGTGACTCGGTGTGGAGTGTAATAAGCCCGGTTGAGGTAATCTCCGGCACTCTTCTTTTTTTGTTTTTTGCAATTTTATCTTTTATTCTTAAGCATAGTGCATAGTTGTTTCAATGACTTCAAGTTGTTAAGATCTTGGTTTTATTGTTATGTAGATTTTATTTTAAAATTTATCTTATTTCAATTTCTTCCTGATATAGCCAAACAATAGCCATGTATTTCCCAGGTTGCATCTAAATACTACCCAAACAGTAACAATGTATTACGCATGTAATATATTTCACAGACAATATATTTCCAGGTATCCAAACGGCCCCTAAATGTATAATCTTCTTTCAAATAGAAACCACGTATGTCTGATTTGGTGTTGGGACTTGTGATATATGAATGGGGCAGTTTGTATAGAGCTTTGGCTCTAAACAATCAAAGTAAAGCGCACCTTCAAATAGTATCGAGAAATGTGGTTTCAATACTGAAAATCTTTGTGATAGTGTTAATATGTATTTTCATTTTTAGTTATAAAATTTAAAGCTTCAAAATAGTATATATTGAGCAGATCTATGAAAATTAGAAAAGCTTGAAAATTGGAGGTCCAAAAATGCATTACAAAATGTACTATTTCCAAAACTTGAAATTCATTTTTTTTCTCATGTCCATGCATCTTAATGTCGAGATGATCAATTTGAGGATATTTAGGCATCACTTTTTCTAGTGAAATTTTTGAGATGGGCTCTAGTTTGATTGTTTAGAGCCTCGGCTCTATATAATTTTTTTCCATTTATTAATGATATACTTTTCTTTTTTCTTTTTTTTGACAAGGTTACTGCTATATTATTAAAAGTGTGGGTTTGCATAGAGCTGAAGTTTCTAAACAATCAAATTAGAGCCCACCCTTAAATAGTATATAAGAATTGTGGTTTCAATATTGAAAATCTTTGTGATAGCTTTAAAATATATTTTCAGCGCTAATTATAAAATTTAAAGCTTAAAAATAGTGTAGATCAAGCAAATCTATAAAGACTTGAAAATTTCCAAAAATGCATTATAAGATGCACTATTTTCAAAGCTTGAAATCCATTTTTTTCTCATGTCCATGCATCTTGATGTCAAGATGATCTATTTAAGGATATTTGGGGATCAAAACAACCTCTTCTAATGAAATTTTTTAGGCTGGCTCTAATTTGATAGTTTAGAGCCTAAGATCTGCATAAACTTTTCCCTTATTAAAATCAGATAGTTACAATGGGATTACAAAACACTTATGGAAGAAATTGCCAAGGAAAATAAAAACACTCCTACTTTAGCTAAATAATCTGCTTTGTCATTCACCTCATGATCAAATATTGTAGTCAACCGCATGATGTCAGCAAAGATCTAGAATTTCTATCCATGCTAAATGGCAAACTCCCATCCCAATATTACTACACTAGTTAATGATATTTAAAGAAGGGTGAGGTTTGTATAATATGTCAACTTTATACTATTGAAGTATGGTGCACCTCAAAACTATGCCAAAAATACTGTTTCGGTGCTACAAAGCCTTGCAATGATATGAGATTTAAAGTTTCAAAAATGGTGATGATCAAGCAGATCTATAAATACTTAAAAATCTTAAAAATGGATAGTTCTGATAATGTAATTTTTAATACTAATAATCTTCTAGTTTTCATATCTATGAATCTCAAGGTTGAGATGACCGATTCGAGGGATTCCAGCATAAAGACAAACTTCTCTAGTGGGTTTTTTAGGTTTACTTAACTCCTAAAGGTTCACACCTGTATAAACTTTTACTTTTAAAGAATCCCCTTCCACAATCCAACATAAATCTTCACTCTTCTCTCCTAAAATTTTTAGTCCTTGCAAAATTTATTGATGATATGCTTTGCTCGGTGGGGCTGAAATCTCATCAGTAATGTGAGAGGCATGGAGATGCAGTAAAAGCAAGCTATCAAAATAATTTATCACCATTCCAATAATGGAGATGGGCCCTCATTCAAAAAGTTAAAAGGAGGGCTCCATGTCCCTTCTACTACTAAGGAATCATAAACTTTCCAAATAGTAACTCAGGGTTCATCACCCTTTCCTAGAGAGAGAGATTCATTATCATTTACTTCTTTTGTTAGAGAGAGAGAGAGGAACAATGTCAAGTACAATTAAAGCAATTATTGGAAACCAGAGTGTACTTGCTATGATATATGAAAATTCCATTACCATCATTTCACAGACCCACATGGTATCAATGCTTTTCTTTGCCTTTGATGTCATTGCCATTGTGCTGGGTTGATGGCTTTCCCCCAATATTTTGGATATTGTGCCCATTACACCACTCACAACTAGCTTATGTTATTATTTGCTAATTAGGATTAGAGTTTTCTACGAGTCGGACCAGTAGGTCGAACTAATTGTCAACAATTTTGAGTCGGGATGGTTGCCAATTCTTTATGGTTTTTTTTATTAAAATAAAGAAGAAAATAAAAGAAAATCAAGTAAGATTGATCAATTCAAGGTACGTTTGCTCCATCCAGAAGTCCACCCCATTCGAGTAGGCCTCAGTCGTTCCAAACCTGCTTGAGAATTTTTATTTATTTATTTTAAATATGTTAACGGTGTGAATAGAGTGTGAGATGTTGAGGCATACACCCCTTAATCATCAATGCCTCAATTCTAATCATCATTATAACTTTTTTTTAATCTTGATCCGTTAGTCTACTCTATTAAATGTATAATTATTATATTTATTTATTTATACTACTACCGGAATATTGCTACCCCTGTTAGAAAGTTCAAATTCAAGTATACACAACCTCTGATTTTAAAAAAAAAAAACAAAAAATCATATTTCTAAGGAAATTTTGAAAATAATGAATGGAGAATAAAGGGAGGGGAGTAAATGGGGCCTGTGCTCCATGAACTGTGGGGAAATTGATCAAGGGGTTCGCCTAAAAAATTCAAATATTTGAATGACTGCACTGGTTCTTAATTATTATCTAACACACATTATCTCTCTAAAATCTAAGACACAGTCTCTCTAAGATCTAACACACACACTCTCTCTCTAAGATATAACGCACACTCTCTCTCCTTGGTTCCAATGCAGGCTCGAACTCCTCAACGATCCATTAATTAATCAAACTGCAAAGACCCATACGACCCACGAGAAAAGGAAGGACCAAAAAGAGGAAATCCTAAGAAGAGCATCTCAAATAAAAAGAGAGAACAGTGTACATAAATCCATAAATCTTCAGCTTCTGAGGTCCCAAAAACAGCGAAAATAATTCATTGTATTCTAAACAAGAAAATTACATAATCTATACAGCAAGAGCTCAAGAAACGAAATTACATAAAAAACAGAAAAAAAAAAAAAAGAAGAGGAAAAGGAACCAATTTCCTCTATTTTTTTGAAAATTTAAGGAGCTGAGATTCCATGGCGGTTCTCTTTCATGGAAATTGAATTTTTGCAGTGAGCAATGGCCGCTTGTATGGCGCTCTGAATCTCTTCCATGGTGCTATCTTGTGAAGAATAAGAACATGAATTCATTGGAACTTTGCCATTTGATGAAGGGAAAAGAAGGCCACTGTTAGTTGGAGTTGTCCTCAGAGAAGCTGGGGCGGAAACCTCACCTCCCTTTTTCTCTCCTCTTCTCTCTCCTCCACACCCCATAGTCAAATTCCCTGAAAATGAATAAGAGTATGAGCTTCTGCAACTTTCTCTCTCATCATACACAGACTTTCTCTCTCCTTTCCCGAAAAGGGGCCTCACCATCTTCACATACCTCTCTATCTTCTCTCTCACACTAAAACCCACCTTCTTTTTCTTCTTCTTCTGGGCCTCTTCTCTCTCTCTAAACTTCTTTCTCCCCATTCCTCCAAACAAAGAGAAGGCCCTCGACTTGGGTCTCGAGTCCTCATACTCACTGTAACTTTTCTGGTCCCAATTGATTGGATTAGAGTTTTCGAGGCTGTCTCTGTCGTCCACGATGGCGTTGTTAGAGAGAGAAAGAGGCCGGTTTTCAATGAGTTGGAGAGGGAGGATGTGGCCTCTGTAAAAAATGCGATCGGCCGGAGCAATGTCTTGAGGTGAAGGAGGAGAATTCGCACCGCTTATGTTACTGGTAGTCTTTTTGCTGCTTTTGCTTCGCTGCGAGCGCAGGGAGATGGTGAATTCAAACTCATGGGCTGGTGAAGACTCCATGGATTTGGTTTCTGGACAATTTTCTCTCTCTTGAGCGCCACCCTCCATTTTTTTTTCTTGCTCTGCTTTCCTTTCTCTCTCTAAACAACCACCCAACATGACATATTCTTGGTCTGCTTCCTTTTCTCTCTCTAAAACACCACCCACCATTGTTTTTTCGGCTCCTTTGTCTTCTTCTCTCTCTAGGGCACCACCCCCCATGGATTTTTCTGGGTTTTCTTCCTTTTCTCTCTCTAGATCGCCACCTTCTGTGTGTTTGGTCCGGTAGCCATTAACGACTCCAGTATAATCTTCTCTTTCTGGCTCACCACCCATACCACATCTACAAACTTTCACTTTCTCTCTCTAAAACACCACCCGTTTCTCTCTCTAAAACACCACCCATATCACATCTATGCACGGTCTGTCTCTAGGTGTACGCATCCTCTGCTGCTTTGTTATCTCTTCGTGTTGATATTTATTTATGCTACGTACTGAATTGGATCGAAGTGGGCATCAACGGCGGAGATTTCCTGAGAGGGAATGAGGAAGCTGAATATGAACTGTTCATCTGAATGAGTGAGATCGCAACCGTTCGTCCAAACATGGGCCGATTATGCATGTGCTCCGTTAGATTTGTGCTGGCTGTAATCCATTTTTGGTGATAGATTTGTAGCACTCACACTCTTTGATTTTTTTTTCTCTCTATAATTAAGGGAAAATTATTAGAGGATGAGATTTCTATAAGGCTTAGGTTTTATGAAAATAAAATAAAGCCTCACTCAAATTCTCATAAGGACAGCACTTTCAGCAAAGAAAATTTTATTGATAGCTCTAAAATCAATTTTTAACATCAACAATAAAATTTGAAACTATTAAAATAGTACACTTAGTTTTAGGGTGAAATAGATAGTTAAGAACAATATACGCTATTTTTAGAGCTTGAAACCCTGATTTTTTCAAGATGTAAAAATTTTTTAATGCTTGGATTATGGTTTTGGATGAGTTATGAGGTGATACTTTAATAGAGCTGCAACCCTGTCAAACTATTTTCCCTAAACTCCCCCACTTTTGTTGTTCTCTAAACTCCCCCACAGTTGAAAATTCTTTGTTACCTATTATCCCAAACTACCTTTTTTTCCCCTCTAGGGTACTTTTAGTATTATTTATGACGAAAAATATCTTTACTAATGACTCTTAAGAAAGTCAAAATAAATGTCATATTTATTTATAACCCTTTAAGAACGTAAATAGGTTTTGTTGGTTTCTCTCTCCCTAAAAATGTGAATAAGTTTGACCCTCTTTTGGTAGAACCCCTTGCAGTAGTGTTGATAGAAGAGGAACAAGAACAGAGGAGTGAGGCACAGACGAAGAGGAGCCTCGTTCTCAAGTTTTTTATCATGCCTTGATGGTTTGGAGGACCTCCCGTTAGACGCCTTTCCACAAGACGAAGCTTTGCCTCTTGCTCTATTATCCCATGAAGGAGTGCCGATGCTGCAGAGGAGAACTTCCTCTGATCCTATTTTGGAGGATGAGCCAGAAATTGCTAATCTATTGGACGAAATGGGGATGGACAAAGTTCCTCTCGGAGTGGTTTTGGAGGAAATCATGGTTCGTAGAAGTCAATGATCTTCATCTATCATAAAAGAATATGTGACTGGCAAATCTTAGAGCGTGGCTAGTAAGGTGAAGGTGCTCAAGACTTCGGCCAAAGAGGAGAATGCGGGCAAAAAAAAGAAGATGGTTGCAGGTGGGGCGAGATCTTCAACACGTTTGGAGGCTAAAGGAATTGTTAAGAAGGGGTCTACCCAGAGGGATTGAGTATCGCGAGCCGGTGCTAGTGGACCTTGACTCTTCTTCATCGAGTGGATCGTCCAGGGATGATGATGAACTGAACGAAGCCTTGCTGCTGGAGGAGCATTATTTTGGAACAGGTCCTGATGGACCAGGTGCTTCTTCTTCTAACCCAACTATTTATTGAATTGTTTATCTTGGAATGTTCGGAGTCTGGGTGACTCCCGTAGGAAAAATGATGTTTTATTTTTTGTTTCCAAGTTTAAACCTATTGTTTTACTTTTACAAGAAACTAAACTTCCTAGGCCCACTTTGTCAGGGGCTAGGGAAGTTTGGGGTCCTAAGGCAGTTTCTTTTTGTGGGATTGATCAGTGGGTGCGTCAGGGGATTTATGGGTGTTGTGAGATCCTTTGGTTTTACATACTTTTGAAGTCATTTTGAAAAACAGCTATTTGCTTTTGGGTTTTCATGGACCCCGACCAGGCTTATCCTAGGGGGTGTTGAATGTGTATGAACCTACTGATCCTTCTCTTAAAGAGGATTTTATTGCTGATTTGAACTCTGCTATTCATTCCTTTAATTCCTGTGGTATTGGGGGGTGATTTCAACCTTATTAGATGGCCTGACGAGTGTCTTGTTGCTACTCTTATTCACGCTTCAGTGCGACTCTTTAATGAGTTTATTGAATGTAATGCCTTAATGGATTTACCTATAATTGGATCACATTTCACGAGGTCTAACAATAGCTTGATTGGGCCAGCTATGTCACTGTTTCTTGATTTCGATGGAATTGCTAGAGGAATTTCCTTTAGCATTGGTTAAAACTTTGCCACGACTGAGTTCTGAGCATCAACCAATTTTGCTAAATACTACGGTGTGGCATGGTATTCCAAAGCCCTTTAGAATGAATCTAGAATTGTTGGAGGTGGATGGGGTTACAGATCTTATAAAAAGGGTTTGGACAACAATTTTGATATCAAAAGGAAGATGGATGAGGTTCTTCGTGATATTGAAGGCTTGGATCATAGCATTCAAGTAGAGTGTTCCTTTACTGAGCAGCTCTTTGTGGATAGAAACAAGAAACTAAAAGAGCTTAATGACCTTAGAAGAGCAAATGAAATTTATTGGAAGAAAATATCGAGATCCAAGTGGCTAAAAGAAGGTGATCTCAACACCAAATTTTTTCATGCCATTGCTAGTACTAGAAGAAGACAGAACGATATGTCAGGCTTGACCTTTCAAGGGGTTGATCCAAAAAATGATTAGGCAATGGAATTAGCTATGATTAATCACTTCAAAAAAACCTTTTCTAAGGAAGTGAATTTTACTCCAAAATTTGAAAGAGTTCCATTTAAAGTGTTATCTCACAATATGCAAATTAAGTTGGAAAGAGAAGTCACTATGGAAGAAGTAAAAGAAGTTGTGTTTCCATTACTTGGGGACAAAGCGCCCAGACCAGATGAATTCCCCTTAACCTTTTTTCAAAAATATTGAGAATTGGTGAAGGGTGAGTTGTTGGAAATGGTTAGGCGATTTATGATCATGGGACAACTGTTTCATGGGGTAAATTCTAGCTTTTTGGCATTGATCCCCAAAAAATCGATCATTTTGGAAATTTTGGATGTTAGGCCGATTGGTTTACTCACCAGCCTATATAAAGTTATAGCTAAAGTGCTGGCCGAGTGACTAAAAGGAGTTTTACCATTTTTTATTTCTAGTACGCAGTCAGCTTTTATTGAAAATCAATATATCACAGATAGTGTCTTGCTGGCTCATGAATGCGTAAACTCAAGGGTGGTTGAGAAGCAACCGAGGGTTTTGCTGACAGTTGACATGGAGAAGGCCTATAATAGAGTGGAATGGTGAGCACTACTAGAAATTATCAAGATAATGGGTTTTGGAAACAAATGGCGAAGTTGGATATGGGGTTGTCTTTCATCAGCTCATTTTTCAGCCCTTTAAAAAGGTAGTCCAATTGGTTTCTTCAAGGCATCTAGAGGATTGCGTCAAGGTAACCCACTTTCACCTTTTTTTTTTACCATTTATGGTGAATGCTTTAGCTTCATGCTGACAAAGGTGGAAAGCACTGGATATTTCTCAAGGTTTAATATTGCAAACTCATCAATTACAATTTTTTATTTGCAATATGCAGATGACACTTTATTTTTTTGTGATGCAGATATCTATCAAGTAAAAGGTATTGCAATATTTTTAAAGTGTTGCGAGGCAACTTTGGGTCTAAAAGTGAACTCTAGCAAATCCTCTATGATTGGTATAAATTGTTCTCAACCTTTAGTGGAGTTTTTGGCTAATACAATGGGGTGTAAAGTTGGTCCTTTCCTATTGTTTATCTTGGCATACCCATCTCAGATTCAAGGTTATCTATTTCTATTTGGGACAAGATTTTGGAAATAGTACAGCTAAAGCTTGATTTATAGAAGCCAAAATATTTGTCTTTAGGAAGCAAGGTAACTTTGCTACGCTCATGTTTGGCAAATTTACCGATGTATGTCGCTAAATTCTATCCCAAATCCAGTTGCAAAAAAAATTGAAAAAATGACGAGGGATTTCCTATGGGGTAGCCATGGAGAGAATCAGAAATACCATTTGCTAAGATGGAATTGAATTTACACCCCAAAAAGAGAAGGTGGCTTGGGTATTAGCAAAATCAGAGCTTTTAACCAAGCTCTTCTATGCAAATGGTAGTGGCGTAGCATTCATTTGAAGGATCATTGTGGGGTTGGGGGGTGGTAGAAGAAAGAATATTTCACGGCTGTGGAAAAATATCTTGAGTTGTAGATCAATGATTTCTAGTTACTTTCGGTGGAATGTGGGTAATGGAGTTCAAGTGTCTTTTTGGCAACACAAGTGGTTGGGGAATTATCCATTAAAATCAAGGTTTCTTGATCTTTTCAAAATGGTGGCTAGGCCTGATATGCTAGTAAGTGAGGCAATAGAAAGGAAGGGCCAAAACATTTCTTGGGATAACTTTGTAGCATATAGTCTGCTGAATAATACATTATTGGCTCAATGGTTTCAATTGATGGAAATGTTGGACAAAGCGTATATCTCTCAAAATGCTGAAGATGACTTTATTTGGGGGATGGAAAGTGATGGAATATTCTCGGTGAAGTCTTGTTATAATTTATTCTTTCAAGATAGATGGAGATGGTCATGCACACACATAGCACAAATATAGAAGTGAATGATCCCACATAAGGTCCAAATTTTTATATGGCTAGCTGCCCAGGACAAGATTCTTACGATTGATAATTTGATTAAAAAGGGGAAGATTCTTCCAAATATATGTCTCTTTTGTAAGGATGATGGTGAGTCTGAGGTACATCTCTTCATCCATTGCTCATTCACAGCGAGATTTTGGTATTAGCTCTTTGGGATGGTTGGGATTCAGATGCCACTACCCCAAAGAACTGGTGACTTGTTGTCTTCTTTGAAAGCACCATTTCTATCGAAGACTAGGCGCATACTATGGAAAATTACAATTGGAGTGATTCTCTGGGAGATTGGAAAGAAAGAAATAGAAGGACTTTTGAAGGTGTTGTTTGCTCTTTTGTAAGACTTATTCATGTTTGTAAATGCTCTATATGGTCATGGATTTCAATGAATAAAGAAGGATGGGGTATATCTAAGGTAGATGTGATGGCTAATCTGTAAAATTTATTTTATCTTGGCTCTTGCAGATCGAGACCGAGAAACATCTGGATTGCTCCGTGTGCAGGTAGCTTCAAGCTTAATTTTGATCGAAGTTCCTTGGGAAACCCGGGATTAACAGGAATTGGAGGTATTTTGCAAGATTGTTTGGTAATGTTATTTTCTCTTATGCCGGGCCAATTGGTTTTGCAACAGCTAACTTTGTAGAACTAAGTGCTTTGTTGTGTGGTTTGAAGATTTTCATGGGAAGGCATATGGGAAAATGTTGCATGATAGAAGGTGATTCCTTAAACGTTATTAGATAGTGTAAGAATGAACAGAAAGTCCCTTAGGAACTTCAACCTTTATGGTTGGAGGTAATGGTTTGGGCAGCTAATGAAATGGTGTCATTCGCTCATGTTTATGGAGAGGCTAATGATGTAGCCGACTTTCTTGTTAAAAGGGGAATTTCTATTTATGCTCTTTTAGTTTCTGATGATGTAATTTTCTTTTCGTAATTGAATAAAAATAATGATATTGGTAAAAAAAAATGTGAATAAGTTTATTGGTTTCTCTCTTATTATATGAATATATTTCTTAGGTTTCTCTCTCTTTCTTGCACATTTTTTCTCTATCTAAGTAGATCCCAAACCCATTACATCTCTAGAAATATAAACTAACTTATTTATATTTTTAGAGAGATATTGATATAATATGAATGTAGGCTTAGAGAGAGAAAAAATAGAAAAAGATAGAGAAATATGAATGTTTATTTTGAGTTTTTGACTTTTCTACTAAAGGCACCCTTATTAATAAAAGCATTTTCGTAATAAATAAAGCAGGATATTTTTAATAATTTTTTCTAGATCTAAAGCAATATAGAAATTGTCTTTCGATACATAGGTTGTGGAATTGAGTTTTGAGTCTCTCTCTCTCTCTTTCTCTCTCTCTCTCTGATGCACTTTTGCGCTTAATTAATTGTATAAGGCCTTTGGATACCAATGTATAGAGGGATTTCATATAATGCACTTTTGCTCTTAATTAATTGTATAAGGCCTTTGGATACCAATGTATAGAGGGATTTCATATAGCGGTATCATACTATTATAATAAAACCGCTTATTAAAAAACACTTTTTTAGGGCAATTGTATGACCTTAAGTTGAATACATATCCCCTACATATCAATTATCAATCATGAAAGATAAAAGAAGCGTCGGTCTACAAAAGGTCCAAATGAATATTGTTTTAACAATGAGTCATTGTTTAGGCCATCTATTTCGTGGAAATCTAGGTCTAGGAATATAATAACTCAAATTTAGGTTATTTATTTTTTCTAAATTGTTTATCTCATAACGAGAAGGTCATTTATACTTTCAGGCTCAAGAAGATGCCTTCTGAAGCCTCGATTTAATCATCCCATCAAATGGATGTCATGCATTTGTTTTATTAAAAAAATAATGTTTAGGGAAGCGTTTTCAATTTTTTTGTTCCTTAGGATATTTATTAGGAATGAGTGATCGAAGGAATGAGTTCATTATTTTACTATGAATCTATTCTATGAAAATAGTCCTTTATATGTTATCTAATTATTTAACTTTTTGGAGATTTAGAACTATTTTTACTGAATCATACAAAGACGACTTGAGACTAGAGATGGAGAATTTATTAAGGCTGGAGGAAGCATTTTGGTACCAAAGATCAAGATCTAAATGGATTAAAGAGAGAGATAACAACATAGTATTTTCACTCTATAATTAATGGTAGAAGAAGATTGAACAATATAACTTGAGGGAATGAAGAAGAATGTTCAAGCAAATAAGAAGCAATTGTTGAGTACTATAAAAACGTTCGCGCTTCAGAGTCCCAACTACCACTTTCAAGAGAAAGCATACCTTTTAGGAGACTTAATCTGAGCAGTACATAAGCCCTAGAGAAAGAATTCTCGGTCTTTGAACTACCAAGGGATAAAGCCAGGCCTAGATGGTTTTCAAATTGCTTTCTTTTAAGAATTTTGGGATTTTCTTAGAGAAGATCTCATGAGCTTTTTTTTGGCAATTCTACATATATGGGGTTGTACACAAAGCACCAAACTCAACCTTTATTGCCCTTGGGTTTCTAGGAAGCTGACTTTGGAGGCTTTTCAGGACCTCAAGCCCATCATTCTTCTTTCTTCCACCTATAAGATACTTGCAAAAGTCCTCAGAAGTTGATTGAAAAAATTTTATGGAGAGGTGATTGGGGACCATAAACCGCATTTATAAAAGGAAGGCAAATCATGGTTGGCATTCTTGTAGCATAGGAAGTTTTGCACTCCACCAGTAAAAGTGGATAAAAGGTATTTTTTTGTAAACTTGATTTTGAGAAAGCATAGAGTGGAATGATATTATTTGCATGAAATTATTAAATTAATGGCCTTTAGAGATAGGCGGAGAAAGTGGATTACGGCATGTCTGTCTTCTGCTCATTTTTTAGTATTAATGAATGGTAAAGCTTGTGCGTATTCTAAGGCCAAAAGAGGATTGAGGTAGGGAGATCCATCATCACTTCTTTTTCATATTATTATGGGGGAATCTTGCAGACAAATGCTAAATAGGGTGGTGAGCAAAGGTCTATCTACTTTTGACTCAAGACTGAAGATTACTTTTTTACAGCATGCAGATGATACCCTTATCCCCATCCAAGCCACATTGGAGCAGATTCAAAACCTCTGGCTTTCCCAAGGTTTTGTGAACTAATGTCTAGTGCTAGCTTAAATATGAATAAGAATTGTGCTTATGAAGATTTAAAGGGAAGGGCTGAATGGCCAAAATGTGGTATAGACCATGTTCCTGCCAAATACTCAGGCGACAAGTTTCAGTACAAGTTGGACGGTTGGAAAAGCAGATATTTATCCCTAAGAGAAAGATTACCCTTGATAAAAGCCACATTCTCAAACCTCCACGTTTTATACCCCTCCTTGTATAAAGCCCCAACATATTTGATTAGACAATTGGAGGCTATGATGAGAAACTTTTTATAGAGTGGATCCTCTGAAGGAAGAAAACAAAGAGTAGTGAGATGAACAAGGATGCGTACTTAAAAGTGAAAGAGGTTTGGGAATACTCAAATTAAGACTGATGAATGAATCCCTGTTAACTAAGTTGTGGTGAAAAATGAGCAAGTATTCAAATCAAATATGGCAAGAGGTTGTCTTGGAAAATACAGTAAAGATGGTAATGGATTAATTGCAAAAAGATTAACCTCTGGTTCGTCAGATTTGACAGTTTGGCATGCTATTAATTTAGTGAGGAATCTCTTGGTCCTCGAAATGGTTAAGCAATTGCAAGTTTCAGAGATTTATAGCCAAGCAACTAATAAGTCATGCTTCCTATTTGAGATAGTACAAGGGGAAGGAAGCAAGCTAGTGCGGAACATTAGACTCACAAGTAGAAGAATTGATGTGATAACAAAGCAACAATTTAGCAACTAATAAGTCATGCTTCCTATTTGAGGTAGTACAAGGGGAAGGAAGCAAGCTAGTGCGGAACATTAGACTCACAAGTAGAAGAATTGATGTGATAACAAAGCAGCAATTTAGCAACTAATAAATCATGCTTCCTATTTGAGGTAGTACAAGGGAAAGGAAGCAAGCTAGTGCGGAACATTAGACTCACAAGTAGAAGAATTGATGTGATAACAAAGCAGCAATTTAGCAACTAATAAATCATGCTTCCTATTTGAGGTAGTACAAGGGAAAGGAAGCAAGCTAGTGCGGAACATTAGACTCACAAGTAGAAGAATTGATGTACATTAGACTCACAAGTAGAAGAATTGATGTGATAACAAAGCAGCAATTTAGCAACTAATAAGTCATGCTTCCTATTTGAGGTAGTACAAGGGGAAGGAAGCAAGCTAGTGCGGAACATTAGACTCACAAGTAGAAGAATTGATGTGATAACAAAGCAGCAATTTCTGAATCTGATACAAATGCTTTGCTCCTTTTTTCTATTTCCCTTGGAAGGAGGATAGGATGGTATCGAAATCAACACATTCATAGTAAAATCATTGTACATACATATACGCAGAGATAGACATATCTATAGAAGATATACAAAAAGTGGTACCCATCTATGAAGAATTCTGATTGTGGTACCCATCTATGGAGAATTGATGCAAAGTAATAATAACACCATAAAAATAAAAGGAAAATGTTGAAAGAATATACCCTCTCTCAATATCTGCAAGGGAATTCACTCCAATATTGAGAGAATATATCATCTCTCAAGGTCTGTAAGGGAATTCACCCTTAGGTTGAGAGAATATACCCTCTCTTAAGGTCTGCAAGGGAATCTACCGCAAAAATCTCTTCACGAGACCAAATTTTATTAACTCATCTACTTTTTTTACATTGAAGGGAAACCTCGCTACACTTTACCTATTTTAAATATACTAAAAAATAAGATAAACATTAACAAGAAAAACTCTCTCTACACTTTTCTTATTTTATCTCTTCTTCCCTATTTCTCTCTCTTTCCTTAACCTCACATACCATCCCCTTTTATCCAACCCCTTTTATCCAAAGTCATGCTTCCCACGTTTTTAACTAAAACATTCCTAATAAAACTCCCTTTAGATTTAACTAACTCCCCTAATTTAACCTTATTTATTTACCTTTCTAAACTAACATAACTAATACAAGATAAACACAATATAAACTCTTACCCACCCTAATTACCCTTAATTATCCCTACACACATTTGAAGAGATAAACAAAAGAATAATAAAAAATTAAAATAACCCTAATATTATTTGGGTCATTCTCCCCGGATTAGGAAAAGCTCGACCTCAAGCTCAAAAGTTGGTGATGAAGTCCCATCATGAGCCTCAATACTTTTTCTTCAAGACTGATACATGCAACTGTGTTTCAAAAGTAATTGTTGAATACGAGCTTAGGCTGATTATTCCTAACCAGGAATGGGTATAGCCCCAAAAAAACACCAAGTTCAATCGATGAACACTCTTGACCATGAAATTTTGGGAGATCGATTTTAATGTCAAAATTTCATGGTCGTTCTATGAGACGTGGCAGATCTGGCTTGTTCATAGAACACGGTGGATCTAGCTTGTTAATTTCTTCTTCACGAGGAAGATTGCTCTCCAACTGCTGCATTTCTT
Source organism: Amborella trichopoda (assembly GCF_000471905.2). The sequence goes on along the minus strand of NW_006495813.1, from coordinate 1,360,920 downwards.
CTTCACGAGGAAGATTGTTCTCCAAACGCTGCATTTCTTCTTCACGAGGAAGATTGTTCTCCAACCGCTACATCTCTGGTTTCTTCTCACGTATTGTAGTTCGAACATCCTCTAGGATATTAAAAAACTTTTCTATAGCTCGTTCCCAACGATCCCAAGCTTGTTCCCAACAATCATCCATTGAAGATCTAACTTGCTTTGATCTAGCTTGGTCTCTGTAGATCTAACTTCTTTGGATCTAACTTGCTCTCTGAAAACTTTTCTATAGCTCGTTTCCAACGATCCCAAGCTTGTTCCCAACGATCATCTATATCAGATCTAACTTGCTTTGATCTACCTTGATCCCTATATATCTAACTTCTCTGAATCTAACTTACTCTCTAGATTTGACTAGCTCTGATACCAATTGATGCAAAGTAATAATAACACCATAAAAATAAAAAGAAAAAGTTGAGAGAATATACCCTCTCTCAAGGTCTGCAAGGGAATTCACCCCAATGTTGAGAGAATATACCCTCTCACAAGGTCTACAAGGGACTTCACCCTAAAGTTGAGAGAATATACCCTCTCTTAAGGTCTGCAAGGGAATCTACCCCAAAAATCTCTCCACGAGACCAAATTTTATTAACTCATCTACCGTTTTTTACATTGAAGGGAAACTTCCCTTTAAATAGACTAAAATATAAGATAAACATTACCAAAAAAAACTCTCTCTATACTTTTCCTATCTTATCTCTTCTTCCTTATTTTCTCTCTCTTCCCTTAACCTCAAGTACCATGGATAAAACCATGCTTCCCATGTTTTTATCTAAAATATTCTTAATAAAACTCCCCTTAGATTTAACTAAACCCTTAATTTAACCTTATCTATTTACCTTCCTAAACTAGCCTAACTGATATAAGATAAACACAATATAAACTCTTACCCACCCTAATTACCCCTGCGCATATCTGAAGAGATAAACAAAAGAATAATAAAAAATTAAAATAACCCTAATATTATTTGCATCAAGAATTCTAATTGTGGCAGTGCCATGGAAGAAGTGAAATGCTAGAACTTTTGAACGAAAGAGAAGGGAGCAATTATAGGTGATAAACACTACGAGAACCATTGTAATCCATTGGGCACAAGCATAAATGGAATTTGAAAAAATTCCAAAGGAATTTGTCTACAATAATTCTCAAGAGCTTTTAATTGTGAAAAGGGCCAGAAGCAATTGGCCTTCCACATGGATGTCTCCCGTATAGGCTATTTTAAACTTAACTTTGATGATAGTGTTAGGACTGAATAATCAATAATAGTATATAGGGGTTATTTAGATATCATCAAAGTAACATAGGACGAGCTATTGGCCGGTAAACAAGGCGTTACAAAACTCTTGGACATCTATCTTAGATGAATTTTTTCTTCATTTAGCAGGAAAAGAAGTTCTATTTATTTATATTAAGAGGGAAAGGAGTATTGTTGCTAACGCTTTATTATTATTATTATTGTTATTGTTATTATTATTGTTATTGTTATTGTTATTATTATTATTATTATTATTATTATTATTATTATTATTATTATTATTATTATTATTATTTCTTTCTTTTCTTTTCTTTTCTCTATCTATGTTATGCTTCTTCCTCTTCTCGAAATTGTAATGATTTCATGTCCTCAATGAAAAGCTTGTTACTAAAAAAATTGTGATATTTACTAAAGGCTGCTGTTTGTGTAGAACCTAGGCTCTAAACAATCAAATTAGAGCCTACCTTCAAATAGTGTTAAGAAATGTGGCTTCAATAATGGAAATGTTTGTGATAGCCTTAAAATATATTTTCATCTTTATTTATAAATTTTAAAGCTTCAAAAATAGCGTAGATTGACAGATCTATAAAAACTTGAAAATCTTGAAAATTGATGGTCTAAAAAAGCATTACAAAATATACTATTTCCAAAACTTGAAATCTATTTTTTTCTTATGTTCATGCATCTTGATATCGAGATGATCAATTTGAGGATATTTGGGCCTTAGAACAATCTCTTGTAGTGAAAGGTTTTTGATAGGTTCTAATTTGATTGTTCAAAGTCTCCATATAAACTTTTTCCTTTACTTTACTAAATTACTTTGAATAGGATAAAAAAAACTTTACAAAAATATTAAGTTATACGTAAACTCTCCTATAAGTTTATACCAAATAACTTTATGGACACTGATAAAAACAAATAATTAAGTATTAGGACTAATTTGTTGAAAACCGCAAATCGTTAGCGATATAGAGTACATTGAGGTCCTCTATGCGTGGGTTAATTTGGCTGAAGTAGAATAAGTCCAGCAAGCCATCTTTGAGTTAGCCACTGACTTTGATCAAGGTTTGAAAAAATGGTGATTCGATGTAAATTAGATTTTTCCCTACCTATTCCAAATCCCATAATATATCGAGATCCAACCGAGTCCTCAACGATCTAACCCGTTTAGAGCGGTTTGGTCCGTACCAATTCTGTCAAAGAGAACCATACGCTTTAACTGGTTCCTATGTTTTCAATTTTCACGAATAAGTTGAGTTGCTTCCATTGTCGGATATGGGCCCTTGATTTCCTTATCGGTGAACTTGACAAACCGAATGCGCAGTTCTTAATTTTCCCACAGGTTCACTTGTTTCCCGTTGCTTACTCCGAATGTTTAAGTCCTTTTATATCCCTTTGCCTCCTACACTTCTTTGTCCGTTGTATTGTACTGAAAAACTCCGACCAATAACATTAGCTCATGGGATTTATATTCGGCTAATTAGCTCATTAGGGTTAAAATGAAAAAACTAGAATTAGCACAAGGGATATTAATATATATATATACTAATGCTATTTTATTGGACATTAAAAAAAAATATTACTAATTTATAAGATATTTTAAAAGAAAAAAATAACAGTTGCTCACACCATTTCAAAATCTATTTTCAAGTTGTTTTATCAATTATTTCACATAGTAATTCTAAATTTATTTATGAGTAATGATCCTATGAGACCCTCCCACACTCATGTATATAGGACCCCAAAGGATCACCATTAAATTTGGCACAAGTCTCTAAAAAAATTATCACATATATGTGGGACTTGACTTTTCTAGAGATCTGTGCCAAATTTAATGGTGGTCTTTTGAAGTCCTACACACATGGATATGGGAGGGTCTCATAGGATCATTATTCTTTATTTATTTATTTATTTTTATTTTATTAAAACAAGATTGCAAATTATTTCACATCTATTGTCAAGTTGGATTATCAATTATTTCAAGTTGCTTTATCAATTATTTCCATTCTATTGCAACGAGTTACATTTTAAATTCCATTTTGACAATAAAATGAATATAATAGAGAACAAACAATCAGACATGAGACAGTTTCTAACTACTTATGTATTTTCAATAAAATAATAAAAAAATTATAGTATTTACCACTATTATTTGAAAATCTAAAATATAGATTTTTAAGAATTTTTATTAATTTTTTTAAAATTTTAATGTCGTATATTGCCGATTCATTCGGTTCTAATCCAGATCACCAATCCGATCCGATTTTCAAGATGGACGATTCGGCTCACCAATTCGTTTCTTCAAGCCTTACATACCCAACAGAAAAGGTTCTAGCAGGAAAGATTGTAATGTGAGAAGGTTAAATTCGAAATGCTATATGGTTGAATAACAAAGATGAACCAAGGAATTTGACAAGTATTTTAAGATTTAGCCGA